>CAKAJI010000231.1:0-107706 GCA_916610255.1 Lasioglossum lativentre | reverse complement strand
GTTATATTATAAGGTATTTTCAATGATAAACTACGATATATTAGAAGGCATTTTCAATGATACACTGCATATTACGTTATATTAGAAGGTATTTTCAATGATACACTGCATATTACGTTATATTACAAGGTATTTTCAATGATACACTGCATATTACGATATGATATAAGGTATTTTCAATGATACACTGCATATTACGTTATGTTATAAGGTATTTTCAATGATACACTGCATATTACGTTATATTATAAGGTATTTTCAATGATAAACGACGATATATTAGAAGGCATTTTCAATGATACACTGCATATTACGTTATATTAGAAGGTATTTTCAATGATACACTGCATATTACGTTATATTATAAGGTACTTTCAATGATACACTGCATATTACGTTATATTATAATGTATTTTCAATGATACACTGCATATTACGCTATATTACATGGTATTTTCAATGATACACTGCATATTACGTTATATTATAAGGTATTTTCAATGATACACTGCATATTACGTTATATTATAAGGTATTTTCAATGATATACTGCATATTACGCTATATTATAAGTTATTTTCAATGATACACTGCATATTACGTTATGTTATAAGGTATTTTCAATGATACACTGCATATTACGTTATATTATAAGGTATTTTCAATGATATACTGCATATTACGCTATATTATAAGGTATTTTCAATGATACACTGCATATTACGTTATGTTATAAGGTATTTTCAATGATACACTGCATATTACGTTATATTATAAGGTATTTTCAATGATAAACGACGATATATTAGAAGGCATTTTCAATGATACACTGCATATTACGTTATATTAGAAGGTATTTTCAATGATACACTGCATATTACGTTATATTACAAGGTATTTTCAATGATACACTGCATATTACGATATGATATAAGGTATTTTCAATGATACACTGGATATTACGTTATATCGTAAGGTATTTTCAATGATACACTGCATATTACGTTATATTATAAGGTATTTTCAATGATACACTGCATATTACGTTATATTATAAGGTATTTTCAATGATACACTGCATATTATGTTATATTAGAAGGTATTTTCAATGATACACTGCATATTACGTTATATTATAAGGTATTTTCAATGATACACTGCATATTACGCTATATTATAAGGTACTTTCAATGATACACTGCATATTACGTTATATTATAAGGTATTTTCAATGATACACTGCATATTACGCTATATTATAAGGTATTTTTCAATGATACACTGCATATTACGTTATATTATAAGGTATTTTCAATGATAAACTACTATATATTAGAAGGTATTTTCAATGATACACTGCATATTACGTTATATTATAAGGTATTTTCAATGATACACTGCATATTACGCTATATTATAAGGTATTTTCAATGATATACTGCATATTACGTTATATTAGTGTATCATTGAAAATACCTTATGATATTACGTTATATCGTAAGGTATTTTCAATGATACACTGCATATTACGTTATATTACAAGGTATTTTCAATGATACACTGCATATTACGATATGATATAAGGTATTTTCAATGATACACTGGATATTACGTTATATCGTAAGGTATTTTCAATGATACACTGCATATTACGTTATATTATAAGGTATTTTCAATGATACACTGCATATTCCGCTATATTATAAGGTATTTTCAATGATATACTGCATATTACGCTATATTATAAGGTATTTTCAATGATATACTGCATATTACGCTATATTATAAGGTATATTCAATGATACACTGCATATTACGTTATATCGTAAGGTATTTTCAAAGATACACTACAAATTACGATATTTTATAAGGTATTTTCAATGATACACTGCATATTACGTTATATTACATGGTATTTTCAATGATACACTGCATATTACGTTATGTTATGAGGTATTTTCAATGATGCACTGCATATTACGCTATATTATAAGGTATTTTCAATGATATACTGCATATTACGTTATATTGTAAGGTATTTCAATGATACACTGCATATTACGTTATATGATAAGGTATTTTCAATGATACACTGCATATTACGCTATATTATAAGGTATTTTCAATGATATACTGCATATTACGCTATATTATAAGGTATTTTCAATGATACACTGCATATTACGTTATATTATAAGGTATTTTCAATGATACACTGCATGTTACGTTATATTATAAGGTATTTTCAATGATACACTGCATATTACGTTATATTATAAGGTGTTTTCAATGATACACTGCATATTACGCTATATTATAAGGTATTTTCAATGATATACTGCATATTACGCTATATTATAAGGTATTTTCAATGATATACTGCATATTACGCTATATTATAAGGTATATTCAATGATACACTGCATATTACGTTATATTATAAGGTATTTTCAATGATACACTGCATGTTACGTTATATTATAAGGTATTTTCAATGATACACTGCATATTACGTTATATTATAAGGTATTTTCACTGACACACTGCATATTACGCTATATTATAAGGTATTTTCAATGATATACTGCATATTACGCTATATTATAAGGTATTTTCAATGATATACTGCATATTACGCTATATTATAAGGTATTTTCAATGATACTCTGCATATTACGTTATATTATAAGGTATTTTCAATGACACACTGCATGTTACGTTATATTATAAGGTATTTTCAATGATAAACTACGATATATTAGAAGGCATTATCAATGATACACTGCATATTACGTTATATTAGAAGGTATTTTCAATGATACACTGCATATTACGTTATATTATAAGGTATTTTCAATGATAAACTACGATATATTAGAAGGTATTTTCATTGATACACTGCATATTACGTTATATTATAAGGTATTATCAATGATACACTGTATATTACGTTATATTACATGGTATTTTCAATGTTACACTGCATATTACGTTATATTATAAGGTATTTTCAATGATACACTATATATTACGTTATATTACATGGTATTTTCAATGATACACTGCATATTACGTTATATTATAAGGTATTTTCAATGATACACTGCATATTACGTTATATTATAAGGTATTTTCAATGATATACTGCATATTACGCTATATTATAAGTTATTTTCAATGATACACTGCATATTACGTTATGTTATAAGGTATTTTCAATGATACACTGCATATTACGTTATATTATAAGGTATTTTCAATGATATACTGCATATTACGCTATATTATAAGGTATTTTCAATGATACACTGCATATTACGTTATGTTATAAGGTATTTTCAATGATACACTGCATATTACGTTATATTATAAGGTATTTTCAATGATAAACGACGATATATTAGAAGGCATTTTCAATGATACACTGCATATTACGTTATATTAGAAGGTATTTTCAATGATACACTGCATATTACGTTATATTACAAGGTATTTTCAATGATACACTGCATATTACGATATGATATAAGGTATTTTCAATGATACACTGGATATTACGTTATATCGTAAGGTATTTTCAATGATACACTGCATATTACGTTATATTATAAGGTATTTTCAATGATACACTGCATATTACGTTATATTATAAGGTATTTTCAATGATACACTGCATATTATGTTATATTAGAAGGTATTTTCAATGATACACTGCATATTACGTTATATTATAAGGTATTTTCAATGATACACTGCATATTACGCTATATTATAAGGTACTTTCAATGATACACTGCATATTACGTTATATTATAAGGTATTTTCAATGATACACTGCATATTACGCTATATTATAAGGTATTTTCAATGATACACTGCATATTACGTTATATTATAAGGTATTTTCAATGATAAACTACAATATATTAGAAGGTATTTTCAATGATACACTGCATATTAGGTTATATTATAAGGTATTTTCAATGATACACTGCATATTACGCTATATTATAAGGTATTTTCAATGATATACTGCATATTACGTTATATTAGAAGGTATTTTCAATGATACACTGGATATTACGTTATATCGTAAGGTATTTTCAATGATACACTGCATATTACGTTATATTACAAGGTATTTTCAATGATACACTGCATATTACGATATGATATAAGGTATTTTCAATGATACACTGGATATTACGTTATATCGTAAGGTATTTTCAATGATACACTGCATATTACGTTATATTATAAGGTATTTTCAATGATACACTGCATATTCCGCTATATTATAAGGTATTTTCAATGATATACTGCATATTACGCTATATTATAAGGTATTTTCAATGATATACTGCATATTACGCTATATTATAAGGTATATTCAATGATACACTGCATATTACGTTATATCGTAAGGTATTTTCAAAGATACACTACAAATTACGATAAATTATAAGGTATTTTCAATGATACACTGCATATTACGTTATATTACATGGTATTTTCAATGATACACTGCATATTACGTTATGTTATGAGGTATTTTCAATGATGCACTGCATATTACGCTATATTATAAGGTATTTTCAATGATATACTGCATATTACGTTATATTGTAAGGTATTTTCAATGATACACTGCATATTACGTTATATGATAAGGTATTTTCAATGATACACTGCATATTACGCTATATTATAAGGTATTTTCAATGATATACTGCATATTACGCTATATTATAAGGTATTTTCAATGATACACTGCATATTACGTTATATTATAAGGTATTTTCAATGATACACTGCATGTTACGTTATATTATAAGGTATTTTCAATGATACACTGCATATTACGTTATATTATAAGGTGTTTTCAATGATACACTGCATATTACGCTATATTATAAGGTATTTTCAATGATATACTGCATATTACGCTATATTATAAGGTATTTTCAATGATATACTGCATATTACGCTATATTATAAGGTATATTCAATGATACACTGCATATTACGTTATATTATAAGGTATTTTCAATGATACACTGCATATTACGTTATATTATAAGGTATTTTCAATGATACACTGCATGTTACGTTATATTATAAGGTATTTTCAATGATACACTGCATATTACGTTATATTATAAGGTATTTTCAATGATACACTGCATATTACGTTATATTACAAGGTATTTTCAATGATACACTGCATATTACGATATGATATAAGGTATTTACAATGATACACTGCATATTACGTTATATCGTAAGGTATTTTCAAAGATACACTACAAATTACGATATCTTATAAGGTATTTTCAATGATACACTGCATATTACGTTATATTAGAAGGTATTTTCAATGATACACTGCATATTACGTTATATTACAAGGTATTTTCAATGATACACTGCATATTACGATATGATATAAGGTATTTTCAATGATACACTGGATATTACGTTATATCGTAAGGTATTTTCAATGATACACTGCATATTACGTTATATTATAAGGTATTTTCAATGATACACTGCATATTACGTTATATTATAAGGTATTTTCAATGATACACTGCATATTATGTTATATTAGAAGGTATTTTCAATGATACACTGCATATTACGTTATATTATAAGGTATTTTCAATGATACACTGCATATTACGCTATATTATAAGGTACTTTCAATGATACACTGCATATTACGTTATATTATAAGGTATTTTCAATGATACACTGCATATTACGCTATATTATAAGGTATTTTCAATGATACACTGCATATTACGTTATATTATAAGGTATTTTCAATGATAAACTACAATATATTAGAAGGTATTTTCAATGATACACTGCATATTAGGTTATATTATAAGGTTATTTTCAATGATACACTGCATATTACGCTATATTATAAGGTATTTTCAATGATATACTGCATATTACGTTATATTAGAAGGTATTTTTCAATGATACACTGCATATTACGTTATATCGTAAGGTATTTTCAATGATACACTGCATATTACGTTATATTACAAGGTATTTTCAATGATACACTGCATATTACGATATGATATAAGGTATTTTCAATGATACACTGGATATTACGTTATATCGTAAGGTATTTTCAATGATACACTGCATATTACGTTATATTATAAGGTATTTTCAATGATACACTGCATATTCCGCTATATTATAAGGTATTTTCAATGATATACTGCATATTACGCTATATTATAAGGTATTTTCAATGATATACTGCATATTACGCTATATTATAAGGTATATTCAATGATACACTGCATATTACGTTATATCGTAAGGTATTTTCAAAGATACACTACAAATTACGATAAATTATAAGGTATTTTCAATGATACACTGCATATTACGTTATATTACATGGTATTTTCAATGATACACTGCATATTACGTTATGTTATGAGGTATTTTCAATGATGCACTGCATATTACGCTATATTATAAGGTATTTTCAATGATATACTGCATATTACGTTATATTGTAAGGTATTTTCAATGATACACTGCATATTACGTTATATTATAAGGTATTTTCAATGATACACTGCATATTACGCTATATTATAAGGTATTTTCAATGATATACTGCATATTACGCTATATTATAAGGTATTTTCAATGATACACTGCATATTACGTTATATTATAAGGTATTTTCAATGATACACTGCATGTTACGTTATATTATAAGGTATTTTCAATGATACACTGCATATTACGTTATATTATAAGGTGTTTTCAATGATACACTGCATATTACGCTATATTATAAGGTATTTTCAATGATACACTGCATATTACGCTATATTATAAGGTATTTTCAATGATATACTGCATATTACGCCAATGATACACTGCATATTACGTTATATTATAAGGTATTTTCAATGATACACTGCATATTACGTTATATTATAAGGTATTTTCAATGATACACTGCATGTTACGTTATATTATAAGGTATTTTCAATGATACACTGCATATTACGTTATATTATAAGGTATTTTCAATGATACACTGCATATTACGTTATATTACAAGGTATTTTCAATGATACACTGCATATTACGATATGATATAAGGTATTTACAATGATACACTGCATATTACGTTATATCGTAAGGTATTTTCAAAGATACACTACAAATTACGATATCTTATAAGGTATTTTCAATGATACACTGCATATTACGTTATATTACATGGTATTTTCAATGATACACTGCATATTACGTTATGTTATAAGGTATTTTCAATGATACACTGCATATTACGTTATATTATAAGGTATTTTCAATGATAAACTACGATATATTAGAAGGCATTTTCAATGATACACTGCATATTACGTTATATTAGAAGGTATTTTCAATGATACACTGCATATTACGTTATATTATAATGTATTTTCAATGATACACTGCATATTACGTTATATTATAATGTATTTTTCAATGATACACTGCATATTACGTTATATTATAAGGTATTTTCAATGATACACTGGATATTACGCTATATTATAAGGTATTTTCAAGGATACACTGGATATTACGCTATATTATAAGGTATTTTCAATGATATACTGCATATTACGCTATATTATAAGGTATTTTCAATGATACACTGCATATTACGTTATGTTATAAGGTATTTTCAATGATACACTGCATATTACGTTATATTATAAGGTATTTCAATGATAAACTACGATATATTAGAAGGCATTTTCAATGATACACTGCATATTACGTTATATTAGAAGGTATTTTCAATGATACACTGCATATTACGTTATATTATAAGGTATTTTCAATGATACACTGCATATTACGATATGATATAAGGTATTTTCAATGATACACTGCATATTACGCTATATTATAAGGTATTTTCAATGATACACTGCATATTACGTTATATTATAAGGTATTTTCAATGATAAACTACAATATATTAGAAGGTATTTTCAATGATACACTGCATATTACGTTATATTATAAGGTATTTTCAATGATACACTGCATATTATGTTATATTAGAAGGTATTTTCAATGATACACTGCATATTACGTTATATTATAATGTATTTTCAATGATACACTGCATATTACGTTATATTATAAGGTATTTTCAATGATACACTGGATATTACGCTATATTATAAGGTATTTTCAAGGATACACTGGATATTACGCTATATTATAAGGTATTTTCAATGATATACTGCATATTACGCTATATTATAAGGTATTTTCAATGATACACTGCATATTACGCTATATTATAAGGTACTTTCAATGATACACTGCATATTACGTTATATTATAAGGTATTTTCAATGATAAACTACGATATATCGTAAGGTATTTTCAATGATACACTGCATATTACGTTATATTATAAGGTATTTTCAATGATACACTGCATATTACGTTATATTATAAGGTATTTTCAATGATACACTGCATATTACGTTATATTATAAGGTATTTTCAATGATACACTGCATATTACGCTATATAATAAGGTACTTTCAATGATACACTGCATATTACGTTATATTATAAGGTATTTTCAATGATACACTGCATATTACGCTATATTATAAGGTATTTTCAATGATACACTGCATATTACGTTATATTATAAGGTATTTTCAATGATAAACTACAATATATTAGAAGGTATTTTCAATGATACACTGCATATTACGTTATATTATAAGGTATTTTCAATGATACACTGCATATTACGCTATATTATAAGGTATTTTCAATGATATACTGCATATTACGTTATATTAGAAGGTATTTTCAATGATACACTGGATATTACGTTATATCGTAAGGTATTTTCAATGATACACTGCATATTACGTTATATTACAAGGTATTTTCAATGATACACTGCATATTACGATATGATATAAGGTATTTTCAATGATACACTGGATATTACGTTATATCGTAAGGTATTTTCAATGATACACTGCATATTACGTTATATTATAAGGTATTTTCAATGATACACTGCATATTCCGCTATATTATAAGGTATTTTCAATGATATACTGCATATTACGCTATATTATGAGGTATTTTCAATGATATACTGCATATTACGCTATATTATAAGGTATATTCAATGATACACTGCATATTACGTTATATCGTAAGGTATTTTCAAAGATACACTACAAATTACGATATTTTATAAGGTATTTTCAATGATACACTGCATATTACGTTATATTACATGGTATTTTCAATGATACACTGCATATTACGTTATGTTATGAGGTATTTTCAATGATGCACTGCATATTACGCTATATTATAAGGTATTTTCAATGATATACTGCATATTACGTTATATTGTAAGGTATTTTCAATGATACACTGCATATTACGTTATATGATAAGGTATTTTCAATGATACACTGCATATTACGTTATATTATAAGGTATTTTCAATGATACACTGCATATTACGCTATATTATAAGGTACTTTCAATGATACACTGCATATTACGTTATATTATAAGGTATTTTCAATGATACACTGCATATTACGCTATATTATAAGGTATTTTCAATGATACACTGCATATTACGTTATATTATAAGGTATATTCAATGATACACTGCATATTACGTTATATTATAAGGTATTTTCAATGATACACTGCATGTTACGTTATATTATAAGGTATTTTCAATGATACACTGCATATTACGTTATATTATAAGGTATTTTCACTGACACACTGCATATTACGCTATATTATAAGATATTTTCAATGATATACTGCATATTACGCTATATTATAAGGTATTTTCAATGATATACTGCATATTACGCTATATTATAAGTTATTTTCAATGATACACTGCATATTACGTTATGTTATAAGGTATTTTCAATGATACACTGCATATTACGTTATATTATAAGGTATTTTCAATGATATACTGCATATTACGCTATATTATAAGGTATTTTCAATGATACACTGCATATTACGTTATGTTATAAGGTATTTTCAATGATACACTGCATATTACGTTATATTATAAGGTATTTTCAATGATAAACGACGATATATTAGAAGGCATTTTCAATGATACACTGCATATTACGTTATATTAGAAGGTATTTTCAATGATACACTGCATATTACGATATATTATAAGTATTTTCAATGATACACTGCATATTACGATATGATATAAGGTATTTTCAATGATACACTGGATATTACGTTATATCGTAAGGTATTTTCAATGATACACTGCATATTACGTTATATTATAAGGTATTTTCAATGATACACTGCATATTACGTTATATTATAAGGTATTTTCAATGATACACTGCATATTATGTTATATTAGAAGGTATTTTCAATGATACACTGCATATTACGTTATATTATAAGGTATTTTCAATGATACACTGCATATTACGCTATATTATAAGGTACTTTCAATGATACACTGCATATTACGTTATATTATAAGGTATTTTCAATGATACACTGCATATTACGCTATATTATAAGGTATTTTCAATGATACACTGCATATTACGTTATATTATAAGGTATTTTCAATGATAAACTACAATATATTAGAAGGTATTTTCAATGATACACTGCATATTACGTTATATTATAAGGTATTTTCAATGATACACTGCATATTACGCTATATTATAAGGTATTTTCAATGATATACTGCATATTACGTTATATTAGAAGGTATTTTCAATGATACACTGGATATTACGTTATATCGTAAGGTATTTTCAATGATACACTGCATATTACGTTATATTACAAGGTATTTTCAATGATACACTGCATATTACGATATGATATAAGGTATTTTCAATGATACACTGGATATTACGTTATATCGTAAGGTATTTTCAATGATACACTGCATATTACGTTATATTATAAGGTATTTTCAATGATACACTGCATATTCCGCTATATTATAAGGTATTTTCAATGATATACTGCATATTACGCTATATTATAAGGTATTTTCAATGATGTACTGCATATTACGCTATATTATAAGGTATATTCAATGATACACTGCATATTACGTTATATCGTAAGGTATTTTCAAAGATACACTACAAATTACGATATTTTATAAGGTATTTTCAATGATACACTGCATATTACGTTATATTACATGGTATTTTCAATGATACACTGCATATTACGTTATGTTATGAGGTATTTTCAATGATGCACTGCATATTACGCTATATTATAAGGTATTTTCAATGATATACTGCATATTACGTTATATTGTAAGGTATTTTCAATGATACACTGCATATTACGTTATATGATAAGGTATTTTCAATGATACACTGCATATTACGCTATATTATAAGGTATTTTCAATGATATACTGCATATTACGCTATATTATAAGGTATTTTCAATGATACACTGCATATTACGTTATATTATAAGGTATTTTCAATGATACACTGCATGTTACGTTATATTATAAGGTATTTTCAATGATACACTGCATATTACGTTATATTATAAGGTGTTTTCAATGATACACTGCATATTACGCTATATTATAAGGTATTTTCAATGATATACTGCATATTACGCTATATTATAAGGTATTTTCAATGATATACTGCATATTACGCTATATTATAAGGTATATTCAATGATACACTGCATATTACGTTATATTATAAGGTATTTTCAATGATACACTGCATATTACGTTATATTATAAGGTATTTTCAATGATACACTGCATGTTACGTTATATTATAAGGTATTTTCAATGATACACTGCATATTACGTTATATTATACGGTATTTTCAATGATACACTGCATATTACGTTATATTACAAGGTATTTTCAATGATACACTGCATATTACGATATGATATAAGGTATTTTCAATGATACACTGCATATTACGTTATATCGTAAGGTATTTTCAAAGATACACTACAAATTACGATATCTTATAAGGTATTTTCAATGATACACTGCATATTACGTTATATTACATGGTATTTTCAATGATACACTGCATATTACGTTATGTTATAAGGTATTTTCAATGATACACTGCATATTACGTTATACTATAAGGTATTTTCAATGATAAACTACGATATATTAGAAGGCATTTTCAATGATACACTGCATATTACGTTATATTAGAAGGTATTTTCAATGATACACTGCATATTACGTTATATTATAATGTATTTTCAATGATACACTGCATATTACGTTATATTATAATGTATTTTCAATGATACACTGCATATTACGTTATATTATAAGGTATTTTCAATGATACACTGGATATTACGCTATATTATAAGGTATTTTCAAGGATACACTGGATATTACGCTATATTATAAGGTATTTTCAATGATATACTGCATATTACGCTATATTATAAGGTATTTTCAATGATACACTGCATATTACGTTATGTTATAAGGTATTTTCAATGATACACTGCATATTACGTTATATTATAAGGTATTTTCAATGATAAACTACGATATATTAGAAGGCATTTTCAATGATACACTGCATATTACGTTATATTAGAAGGTATTTTCAATGATACACTGCATATTACGTTATATTACAAAGTATTTTCAATGATACACTGCATATTACGATATGATATAAGGTATTTTCAATGATACACTGCATATTACGCTATATTATAAGGTATTTTCAATGATACACTGCATATTACGTTATATTATAAGGTATTTTCAATGATAAACTACAATATATTAGAAGGTATTTTCAATGATACACTGCATATTACGTTATATTATAAGGTATTTTCAATGATACACTGCATATTATGTTATATTAGAAGGTATTTTCAATGATACACTGCATATTACGTTATATTATAATGTATTTTCAATGATACACTGCATATTACGTTATATTATAAGGTATTTTCAATGATACACTGGATATTACGCTATATTATAAGGTATTTTCAAGGATACACTGGATATTACGCTATATTATAAGGTATTTTCAATGATATACTGCATATTACGCTATATTATAAGGTATTTTCAATGATACACTGCATATTACGCTATATTATAAGGTACTTTCAATGATACACTGCATATTACGTTATATTATAAGGTATTTTCAATGATAAACTACGATATATCGTAAGGTATTTTCAATGATACACTGCATATTACGTTATATTATAAGGTATTTTCAATGATACACTGCATATTACGTTATATTATGAGGTATTTTCAATGATACACTGCATATTACGTTATATTATAAGGTATTTTCAATGATACACTGCATATTACACTATATAATAAGGTACTTTCAATGATACACTGCATATTACGTTATATTATAAGGTATTTTCAATGATACACTGCATATTACGCTATATTATAAGGTATTTTCAATGATACACTGCATATTACGTTATATTATAAGGTATTTTCAATGATAAACTACAATATATTAGAAGGTATTTTCAATGATACACTGCATATTAGGTTATATTATAAGGTATTTTCAATGATACACTGCATATTACGCTATATTATAAGGTATTTTCAATGATATACTGCATATTACGTTATATTAGGAGGTATTTTCAATGATACACTGGATATTACGTTATATCGTAAGGTATTTTCAATGATACACTGCATATTACGTTATATTACAAGGTATTTTCAATGATACACTGCATATTACGATATGATATAAGGTATTTTCAATGATACACTGGATATTACGTTATATCGTAAGGTATTTTCAATGATACACTGCATATTACGTTATATTATAAGGTATTTTCAATGATACACTGCATATTCCGCTATATTATAAGGTATTTTCAATGATACACTGCATATTACGCTATATTATAAGGTATTTTCAATGATATACTGCATATTACGCTATATTATAAGGTATATTCAATGATACACTGCATATTACGTTATATCGTAAGGTATTTTCAAAGATACACTACAAATTACGATATTTTATAAGGTATTTTCAATGATACACTGCATATTACGTTATATTACATGGTATTTTCAATGATACACTGCATATTACGTTATGTTATGAGGTATTTTCAATGATGCACTGCATATTACGCTATATTATAAGGTATTTTCAATGATATACTGCATATTACGTTATATTGTAAGGTATTTTCAATGATCCACTGCATATTACGTTATATGATAAGGTATTTTCAATGATACACTGCATATTACGCTATATTATAAGGTATTTTCAATGATATACTGCATATTACGCTATATTATAAGGTATTTTCAATGATACACTGCATATTACGTTATATTATAAGGTATTTTCAATGATACACTGCATGTTACGTTATATTATAAGGTATTTTCAATGATACACTGCATATTACGTTATATTATAAGGTGTTTTCAATGATACACTGCATATTACGCTATATTATAAGGTATTTTCAATGATACACTGCATATTACGCTATATTATAAGGTATTTTCAATGATATACTGCATATTACGCTATATTATAAGGTATATTCAATGATACACTGCATATTACGTTATATTATAAGGTATTTTCAATGATACACTGCATATTACGTTATATTATAAGGTATTTTCAATGATACACTGCATGTTACGTTATATTATAAGGTATTTTCAATGATACACTGCATATTACGTTATATTATAAGGTATTTTCAATGATACACTGCATATTACGTTATATTACAAGGTATTTTCAATGATACACTGCATATTACGATATGATATAAGGTATTTTCAATGATACACTGCATATTACGTTATATCGTAAGGTATTTTCAAAGATACACTACAAATTACGATATCTTATAAGGTATTTTCAATGATACACTGCATATTACGTTATATTACATGGTATTTTCAATGATACACTGCATATTACGTTATGTTATAAGGTATTTTCAATGATACACTGCATATTACGTTATATTATAAGGTATTTTCAATGATAAACTACGATATATTAGAAGGCATTTTCAATGATACACTGCATATTACGTTATATTAGAAGGTATTTTCAATGATACACTGCATATTACGTTATATTATAATGTATTTTCAATGATACACTGCATATTACGTTATATTATAATGTATTTTCAATGATACACTGCATATTACGTTATATTATAAGGTATTTTCAATGATACACTGCATATTACGCTATATTATAAGGTATTTTCAAGGATACACTGGATATTACGCTATATTATAAGGTATTTTCAATGATACACTGCATATTACGCTATATTATAAGGTATTTTCAATGATACACTGCATATTACGTTATATCGTAAGGTATTTTCAAAGATACACTACAAATTACGATATCTTATAAGGTATTTTCAATGATACACTGCATATTACGTTATATTACATGGTATTTTCAATGATACACTGCATATTACGTTATGTTATAAGGTATTTTCAATGATACACTGCATATTACGTTATATTATAAGGTATTTTCAATGATAAACTACGATATATTAGAAGGCATTTTCAATGATACACTGCATATTACGTTATATTAGAAGGTATTTTCAATGATACACTGCATATTACGTTATATTATAATGTATTTTCAATGATACACTGCATATTACGTTATATTATAATGTATTTTCAATGATACACTGCATATTACGTTATATTATAAGGTATTTTCAATGATACACTGGATATTACGCTATATTATAAGGTATTTTCAAGGATACACTGGATATTACGCTATATTATAAGGTATTTTCAATGATATACTGCATATTACGCTATATTATAAGGTATTTTCAATGATACACTGCATATTACGCTATATTATAAGGTATTTTCAATGATACACTGCATATTACGTTATATTATAAGGTATTTTCAATGATAAACTACGATATATTAGAAGGCATTTTCAATGATACACTGCATATTACGTTATATTAGAAGGTATTTTCAATGATACACTGCATATTACGTTATATTATAAGGTATTTTCAATGATACACTGCATATTATGTTATATTAGAAGGTATTTTCAATGATACACTGCATATTACGTTATATTATAATGTATTTTCAATGATACACTGCATATTACGTTATATTATAAGGTATTTTCAATGATACACTGGATATTACGCTATATTATAAGGTATTTTCAAGGATACACTGGATATTACGCTATATTATAAGGTATTTTCAATGATATACTGCATATTACGCTATATTATAAGGTATTTTCAATGATACACTGCATATTACGCTATATTATAAGGTACTTTCAATGATACACTGCATATTACGTTATATTATAAGGTATTTTCAATGATAAACTACGATATATCGTAAGGTATTTTCAATGATACACTGCATATTACGTTATATTATAAGGTATTTTCAATGATACACTGCATATTACGTTATATTATAAGGTATTTTCAATGATACACTGCATATTACGTTATATTATAAGGTATTTTCAATGATACACTGCATATTCCGCTATATTATAAGGTATTTTCAATAATATACTGCATATTACGCTATATTATAAGGTATTTTCAATGATATACTGCATATTACGCTATATTATAAGGTATATTCAATGATACACTGCATATTACGTTATATTATAAGGTATTTTCAATGATACACTGCATATTACGTTATATTATAAGGTATTTTCAATGATAAACTACAATATATTATAAGGTATTTTCAATGATACACTGCATATTACGTTATATTATAAGGTGTTTTCAATGATACACTGCATATTACGCTATATTATAAGGTATTTTCAATGATATACTGCATATTACGCTATATTATAAGGTATTTTCAATGATATACTGCATATTACGCTATATTATAAGGTATATTCAATGATACACTGCATATTACGTTATATTATAAGGTATTTTCAATGATACACTGCATATTACGTTATATTATAAGGTATTTTCAATGATACACTGCATGTTACGTTATATTATAAGGTATTTTCAATGATACACTGCATATTACGTTATATTATACGGTATTTTCAATGATACACTGCATATTACGTTATATTACAAGGTATTTTCAATGATACACTGCATATTACGATATGATATAAGGTATTTTCAATGATACACTGCATATTACGTTATATCGTAAGGTATTTTCAAAGATACACTACAAATTACGATATCTTATAAGGTATTTTCAATGATACACTGCATATTACGTTATATTACATGGTATTTTCAATGATACACTGCATATTACGTTATGTTATAAGGTATTTTCAATGATACACTGCATATTACGTTATACTATAAGGTATTTTCAATGATAAACTACGATATATTAGAAGGCATTTTCAATGATACACTGCATATTACGTTATATTAGAAGGTATTTTCAATGATACACTGCATATTACGTTATATTATAATGTATTTTCAATGATACACTGCATATTACGTTATATTATAAGGTATTTTCAATGATACACTGCATATTACGTTATATTATAAGGTATTTTCAATGATACACTGGATATTACGCTATATTATAAGGTATTTTCAAGGATACACTGGATATTACGCTATATTATAAGGTATTTTCAATGATATACTGCATATTACGCTATATTATAAGGTATTTTCAATGATACACTGCATATTACGTTATGTTATAAGGTATTTTCAATGATACACTGCATATTACGTTATATTATAAGGTATTTTCAATGATAAACTACGATATATTAGAAGGCATTTTCAATGATACACTGCATATTACGTTATATTAGAAGGTATTTTCAATGATACACTGCATATTACGTTATATTACAAAGTATTTTCAATGATACACTGCATATTACGATATGATATAAGGTATTTTCAATGATACACTGCATATTACGCTATATTATAAGGTATTTTCAATGATACACTGCATATTACGTTATATTATAAGGTATTTTCAATGATAAACTACAATATATTAGAAGGTATTTTCAATGATACACTGCATATTACGCTATATTATAAGGTATTTTCAATGATACACTGCATATTACGTTTTATTAGAAGGTATTTTCAATGATACACTGCATATTACGTTATATTATAAGGTATTTTCAATGATACACTGCATATTACGTTATATTATAAGGTATTTTCAATGATACACTGGATATTACGCTATATTATAAGGTATTTTCAAGGATACACTGGATATTACGCTATATTATAAGGTATTTTCAATGATATACTGCATATTACGCTATATTATAAGGTATTTTCAATGATACACTGCATATTACGTTATATTATAAGGTATTTTCAATGATACACTGCATATTACGTTATATTATAAGGTATTTTCAATGATAAACTACGATATATCGTAAGGTATTTTCAATGATACACTGCATATTACGTTATATTATAAGGTATTTTCAATGATACACTGCATATTACGTTATATTATAAGGTATTTTCAATGATACACTGCATATTACGTTATATTATAAGGTATTTTCAATGATACACTGCATATTACGCTATATAATAAGGTACTTTCAATGATACACTGCATATTACGTTATATTATAAGGTATTTTCAATGATACACTGCATATTACGCTATATTATAAGGTATTTTCAATGATACACTGCATATTACGTTATATTATAAGGTATTTTCAATGATAAACTACAATATATTAGAAGGTATTTTCAATGATACACTGCATATTAGGTTATATTATAAGGTATTTTCAATGATACACTGCATATTACGCTATATTATAAGGTATTTTCAATGATATACTGCATATTACGTTATATTAGGAGGTATTTTCAATGATACACTGGATATTACGTTATATCGTAAGGTATTTTCAATGATACACTGCATATTACGTTATATTACAAGGTATTTTCAATGATACACTGCATATTACGATATGATATAAGGTATTTTCAATGATACACTGGATATTACGTTATATCGTAAGGTATTTTCAATGATACACTGCATATTACGTTATATTATAAGGTATTTTCAATGATACACTGCATATTACGCTATATTATAAGGTATTTTCAATGATATACTGCATATTACGCTATATTATAAGGTATTTTCAATGATATACTGCATATTACGCTATATTATAAGGTATATTCAATGATACACTGCATATTACGTTATATCGTAAGGTATTTTCAAAGATACACTACAAATTACGATATATTATAAGGTATTTTCAATGATACACTGCATATTACGTTATATTACATGGTATTTTCAATGATACACTGCATATTACGTTATGTTATGAGGTATTTTCAATGATGCACTGCATATTACGCTATATTATAAGGTATTTTCAATGATATACTGCATATTACGTTATATTGTAAGGTATTTTCAATGATACACTGCATATTACGTTATATGATAAGGTATTTTCAATGATACACTGCATATTACGCTATATTATAAGGTATTTTCAATGATATACTGCATATTACGCTATATTATAAGGTATTTTCAATGATACACTGCATATTACGTTATATTATAAGGTATTTTCAATGATACACTGCATGTTACGTTATATTATAAGGTATTTTCAATGATACACTGCATATTACGTTATATTATAAGGTGTTTTCAATGATACACTGCATATTACGCTATATTATAAGGTATTTTCAATGATATACTGCATATTACGCTATATTATAAGGTATTTTCAATGATATACTGCATATTACGCTATATTATAAGGTATATTCAATGATACACTGCATATTACGTTATATTATAAGGTATTTTCAATGATACACTGCATATTACGTTATATTATAAGGTATTTTCAATGATACACTGCATGTTACGTTATATTATAAGGTATTTTCAATGATACACTGCATATTACGTTATATTATAAGGTATTTTCAATGATACACTGCATATTACGTTATATTACAAGGTATTTTCAATGATACACTGCATATTACGATATGATATAAGGTATTTTCAATGATACACTGCATATTACGTTATGTTATAAGGTATTTTCAATGATACACTGCATATTACGTTATATTATAAGGTATTTTCAATGATAAACTACGATATATTAGAAGGCATTTTCAATGATACACTGCATATTACGTTATATTAGAAGGTATTTTCAATGATACACTGCATATTACGTTATATTATAATGTATTTTCAATGATACACTGCATATTACGTTATATTATAATGTATTTTCAATGATACACTGCATATTACGTTATATTATAAGGTATTTTCAATGATACACTGGATATTACGCTATATTATAAGGTATTTTCAATGATACACTGGATATTACGCTATATTATAAGGTATTTTCAATGATACACTGCATATTACGTTATATTATAAGGTATTTTCAATGATACACTGCATATTACGTTATATCGTAAGGTATTTTCAAAGATACACTACAAATTACGATATCTTATAAGGTATTTTCAATGATACACTGCATATTACGTTATATTACATGGTATTTTCAATGATACACTGCATATTACGTTATGTTATAAGGTATTTTCAATGATACACTGCATATTACGTTATATTATAAGGTATTTTCAATGATAAACTACGATATATTAGAAGGCATTTTCAATGATACACTGCATATTACGTTATATTAGAAGGTATTTTCAATGATACACTGCATATTACGTTATATTATAATGTATTTTCAATGATACACTGCATATTACGTTATATTATAATGTATTTTCAATGATACACTGCATATTACGTTATATTATAAGGTATTTTCAATGATACACTGGATATTACGCTATATTATAAGGTATTTTCAAGGATACACTGGATATTACGCTATATTATAAGGTATTTTCAATGATATACTGCATATTACGCTATATTATAAGGTATTTTCAATGATACACTGCATATTACGTTATATTATAAGGTATTTTCAATGATACACTGCATATTACGTTATATTATAAGGTATTTTCAATGATAAACTACGATATATTAGAAGGCATTTTCAATGATACACTGCATATTACGTTATATTAGAAGGTATTTTCAATGATACACTGCATATTACGTTATATTATAAGGTATTTTCAATGATACACTGCATATTATGTTATATTAGAAGGTATTTTCAATGATACACTGCATATTACGTTATATTATAATGTATTTTCAATGATACACTGCATATTACGTTATATTATAAGGTATTTTCAATGATACACTGGATATTACGCTATATTATAAGGTATTTTCAAGGATACACTGGATATTACGCTATATTATAAGGTATTTTCAATGATATACTGCATATTACGCTATATTATAAGGTATTTTCAATGATACACTGCATATTACGCTATATTATAAGGTACTTTCAATGATACACTGCATATTACGTTATATTATAAGGTATTTTCAATGATAAACTACGATATATCGTAAGGTATTTTCAATGATACACTGCATATTACGTTATATTATAAGGTATTTTCAATGATACACTGCATATTACGTTATATTATAAGGTATTTTCAATGATACACTGCATATTACGTTATATTATAAGGTATTTTCAATGATACACTGCATATTCCGCTATATTATAAGGTATTTTCAATAATATACTGCATATTACGCTATATTATAAGGTATTTTCAATGATATACTGCATATTACGCTATATTATAAGGTATATTCAATGATACACTGCATATTACGTTATATCGTAAGGTATTTTCAAAGATACACTACAAATTACGATATTTTATAAGGTATTTTCAATGATACACTGCATATTACGTTATATTACATGGTATTTTCAATGATACACTGCATATTACGTTATGTTATGAGGTATTTTCAATGATGCACTGCATATTACGCTATATTATAAGGTATTTTCAATGATATACTGCATATTACGTTATATTGTAAGGTATTTTCAATGATACACTGCATATTACGTTATATGATAAGGTATTTTCAATGATACACTGCATATTACGCTATATTATAAGGTATTTTCAATGATACACTGCATATTACGTTATATTATAAGGTATTTTCAATGATACACTGCATGTTACGTTATATTATAAGGTATTTTCAATGATACACTGCATATTACGTTATATTATAAGGTGTTTTCAATGATACACTGCATATTACGCTATATTATAAGGTATTTTCAATGATATACTGCATATTACGCTATATTATAAGGTATTTTCAATGATATACTGCATATTACGCTATATTATAAGGTATTTTCAATGATACACTGCATGTTACGTTATATTATAAGGTATTTTCAATGATACACTGCATATTACGTTATATTATAAGGTATTTTCAATGATACACTGCATATTACGTTATATTACAAGGTATTTTCAATGATACACTGCATATTACGATATGATATAAGGTATTTTCAATGATACACTGCATATTACGTTATATCGTAAGGTATTTTCAAAGATACACTACAAATTACGATATCTTATAAGGTATTTTCAATGATACACTGCATATTACGTTATATTACATGGTATTTTCAATGATACACTGCATATTACGTTATGTTATAAGGTATTTTCAATGATACACTGCATATTACGTTATATTATAAGGTATTTTCAATGATAAACTACGATATATTAGAAGGCATTTTCAATGATACACTGCATATTACGTTATATTAGAAGGTATTTTCAATGATACACTGCATATTACGTTATATTATAATGTATTTTCAATGATACACTGCATATTACGTTATATTATAATGTATTTTCAATGATACACTGCATATTACGTTATATTATAAGGTATTTTCAATGATACACTGGATATTACGCTATATTATAAGGTATTTTCAAGGATACACTGGATATTACGCTATATTATAAGGTATTTTCAATGATATACTGCATATTACGCTATATTATAAGGTATTTTCAATGATACACTGCATATTACGTTATATTATAAGGTATTTTCAATGATACACTGCATATTACGTTATATTATAAGGTATTTTCAATGATAAACTACGATATATTAGAAGGCATTTTCAATGATACACTGCATATTACGTTATATTAGAAGGTATTTTCAATGATACACTGCATATTACGTTATATTACAAGGTATTTTCAATGATACACTGCATATTACGATATGATATAAGGTATTTTCAATGATACACTGCATATTACGCTATATTATAAGGTATTTTCAATGATACACTGCATATTACGTTATATTATAAGGTATTTTCAATGATAAACTACAATATATTAGAAGGTATTTTCAATGATACACTGCATATTACGTTATATTATAAGGTATTTTCAATGATACACTGCATATTATGTTATATTAGAAGGTATTTTCAATGATACACTGCATATTACGTTATATTATAATGTATTTTCAATGATACACTGCATATTACGTTATATTATAAGGTATTTTCAATGATACACTGGATATTACGCTATATTATAAGGTATTTTCAAGGATACACTGGATATTACGCTATATTATAAGGTATTTTCAATGATATACTGCATATTACGCTATATTATAAGGTATTTTCAATGATACACTGCATATTACGCTATATTACTAAGGTACTTTCAATGATACACTGCATATTACGTTATATTATAAGGTATTTTCAATGATAAACTACGATATATCGTAAGGTATTTTCAATGATACACTGCATATTACGTTATATTATAAGGTATTTTCAATGATACACTGCATATTACGTTATATTATAAGGTATTTTCAATGATACACTGCATATTACGTTATGTTATAAGGTATTTTCAATGATACACTGCATATTACGTTATATTATAAGGTATTTTCAATGATACACTGCATATTACGTTATGTTATGAGGTATTTTCAATGATGCACTGCATATTACGCTATATTATAAGGTATTTTCAATGATATACTGCATATTACGTTATATTGTAAGGTATTTTCAATGATACACTGCATATTACGTTATATGATAAGGTATTTTCAATGATACACTGCATATTACCCTATATTATAAGGTATTTTCAATGATATACTGCATATTACGCTATATTATAAGGTATTTTCAATGATACACTGCATATTACGTTATATTATAAGGTATTTTCAATGATACACTGCATGTTACGTTATATTATAAGGTATTTTCAATGATACACTGCATATTACGTTATATTATAAGGTATTTTCAATGATACACTGCATATTACGCTATATTATAAGGTATTTTCAATGATACACTGCATGTTACGTTATATTATAATGTATTTTCAATGATACACTGCATATTACGTTATATTACAAGGTATTTTCAATGATACACTGCATATTACGATATGATATAAGGTATTTTCAATGATACACTGCATATTACGTTATATCGTAAGGTATTTTCAAAGATACACTACAAATTACGATATCTTATAAGGTATTTTCAATGATACACTGCATATTACGTTATATTACATGGTATTTTCAATGATACACTGCATATTACGTTATGTTATAAGGTATTTTCAATGATACACTGCATATTACGTTATATTATAAGGTATTTTCAATGATAAACTACGATATATTAGAAGGCATTTTCAATGATACACTGCATATTACGTTATATTAGAAGGTATTTTCAATGATACACTGCATATTACGTTATATTATAATGTATTTTCAATGGTACACTGCATATTACGTTATATTATAAGGTATTTTCAATGATACACTGCATATTACGCTATATTATAAGGTATTTTCAATGATACACTGCATATTACGTTATATTATAAGGTATTTTCAATGATAAACTACGATATATTAGAAGGCATTTTCAATGATACACTGCATATTACGTTATATTATAAGGTATTTTCAATGATACACTGCATATTACGCTATATTATAAGGTATTTTCAATGATATACTGCATATTACGCTATATTATAAGGTATTTTCAATGATACACTGCATATTACGTTATGTTATAAGGTATTTTCAATGATACACTGCATATTACGTTATATTATAAGGTATTTTCAATGATAAACTACGATATATTAGAAGGCATTTTCAATGATACACTGCATATTACGTTATATTAGAAGGTATTTTCAATGATACACTGCATATTACGTTATATTACAAGGTATTTTCAATGATACACTGCATATTACGATATGATATAAGGTATTTTCAATGATACACTGCATATTACGTTATATCGTAAGGTATTTTCAAAGATACACTACAAATTACGATATCTTATAAGGTATTTTCAATGATACACTGCATATTACGTTATATTACATGGTATTTTCAATGATACACTGCATATTACGTTATGTTATAAGGTATTTTCAATGATACACTGCATATTACGTTATATTATAAGGTATTTTCAATGATAAACTACGATATATTAGAAGGCATTTTCAATGATACACTGCATATTACGTTATATTAGAAGGTATTTTCAATGATACACTGCATATTACGTTATATTATAATGTATTTTCAATGGTACACTGCATATTACGTTATATTATAAGGTATTTTCAATGATACACTGCATATTACGCTATATTATAAGGTATTTTCAATGATACACTGCATATTACGTTATATTATAAGGTATTTTCAATGATAAACTACGATATATTAGAAGGCATTTTCAATGATACACTGCATATTACGTTATATTATAAGGTATTTTCAATGATACACTGCATATTACGCTATATTATAAGGTATTTTCAATGATATACTGCATATTACGCTATATTATAAGGTATTTTCAATGATATACTGCATATTACGCTATATTATAAGGTATATTCAATGATACACTGCATATTACGTTATATTATAAGGTATTTTCAATGATACACTGCATATTACGTTATATTATAAGGTATTTTCAATGATACACTGCATGTTACGTTATATTATAAGGTATTTTCAATGATACACTGCATATTACGTTATATTATAAGGTATTTTCAATGATACACTGCATATTACGTTATATTACAAGGTATTTTCAATGATACACTGCATATTACGATATGATATAAGGTATTTTCAATGATACACTGCATATTACGTTATATCGTAAGGTATTTTCAAAGATACACTACAAATTACGATATCTTATAAGGTATTTTCAATGATACACTGCATATTACGTTATATTACATGGTATTTTCAATGATACACTGCATATTACGTTATGTTATAAGGTATTTTCAATGATACACTGCATATTACGTTATATTATAAGGTATTTTCAATGATAAACTACGATATATTAGAAGGCATTTTCAATGATACACTGCATATTACGTTATATTAGAAGGTATTTTCAATGATACACTGCATATTACGTTATATTATAATGTATTTTCAATGATACACTGCATATTACGTTATATTATAATGTATTTTCAATGATACACTGCATATTACGTTATATTATAAGGTATTTTCAATGATACACTGGATATTACGCTATATTATAAGGTATTTTCAAGGATACACTGGATATTACGCTATATTATAAGGTATTTTCAATGATATACTGCATATTACGCTATATTATAAGGTATTTTCAATGATACACTGCATATTACGTTATGTTATAAGGTATTTTCAATGATACACTGCATATTACGTTATATTATAAGGTATTTTCAATGATAAACTACGATATATTAGAAGGCATTTTCAATGATACACTGCATATTACGTTATATTAGAAGGTATTTTCAATGATACACTGCATATTACGTTATATTACAAGGTATTTTCAATGATACACTGCATATTACGATATGATATAAGGTATTTTCAATGATACACTGCATATTACGCTATATTATAAGGTATTTTCAATGATACACTGCATATTACGTTATATTATAAGGTATTTTCAATGATAAACTACAATATATTAGAAGGTATTTTCAATGATACACTGCATATTACGTTATATTATAAGGTATTTTCAATGATACACTGCATATTATGTTATATTAGAAGGTATTTTCAATGATACACTGCATATTACGTTATATTATAATGTATTTTCAATGATACACTGCATATTACGTTATATTATAAGGTATTTTCAATGATACACTGGATATTACGCTATATTATAAGGTATTTTCAAGGATACACTGGATATTACGCTATATTATAAGGTATTTTCAATGATATACTGCATATTACGCTATATTATAAGGTATTTTCAATGATACACTGCATATTACGCTATATTACTAAGGTACTTTCAATGATACACTGCATATTACGTTATATTATAAGGTATTTTCAATGATAAACTACGATATATCGTAAGGTATTTTCAATGATACACTGCATATTACGTTATATTATAAGGTATTTTCAATGATACACTGCATATTACGTTATATTATAAGGTATTTTCAATGATACACTGCATATTACGTTATGTTATAAGGTATTTTCAATGATACACTGCATATTACGTTATATTATAAGGTATTTTCAATGATACACTGCATATTACGTTATGTTATGAGGTATTTTCAATGATGCACTGCATATTACGCTATATTATAAGGTATTTTCAATGATATACTGCATATTACGTTATATTGTAAGGTATTTTCAATGATACACTGCATATTACGTTATATGATAAGGTATTTTCAATGATACACTGCATATTACCCTATATTATAAGGTATTTTCAATGATATACTGCATATTACGCTATATTATAAGGTATTTTCAATGATACACTGCATATTACGTTATATTAGAAGGTATTTTCAATGATACACTGCATATTACGTTATATTACAAGGTATTTTCAATGATACACTGCATATTACGATATGATATAAGGTATTTTCAATGATACACTGCATATTACGCTATATTATAAGGTATTTTCAATGATACACTGCATATTACGTTATATTATAAGGTATTTTCAATGATAAACTACAATATATTAGAAGGTATTTTCAATGATACACTGCATATTACGTTATATTATAAGGTATTTTCAATGATACACTGCATATTACGTTATATTATAAGGTATTTTCAATGATAAACTACGATATATTAGAAGGCATTTTCAATGATACACTGCATATTACGTTATATTATAAGGTATTTTCAATGATACACTGCATATTACGTTATATTATAAGGTATTTTCAATGATACACTGCATGTTACGTTATATTATAAGGTATTTTCAATGATACACTGCATATTACGTTATATTATAAGGTATTTTCAATGATACACTGCATATTACGCTATATTATAAGGTATTTTCAATGATACACTGCATGTTACGTTATATTATAATGTATTTTCAATGATACACTGCATATTACGTTATATTACAAGGTATTTTCAATGATACACTGTATATTACGATATGATATAAGGTATTTTCAATGATACACTGCATATTACGTTATATCGTAAGGTATTTTCAAAGATACACTACAAATTACGATATCTTATAAGGTATTTTCAATGATACACTGCATATTACGTTATATTACATGGTATTTTCAATGATACACTGCATATTACGTTATGTTATAAGGTATTTTCAATGATACACTGCATATTACGTTATATTATAAGGTATTTTCAATGATAAACTACGATATATTAGAAGGCATTTTCAATGATACACTGCATATTACGTTATATTAGAAGGTATTTTCAATGATACACTGCATATTACGTTATATTATAATGTATTTTCAATGGTACACTGCATATTACGTTATATTATAAGGTATTTTCAATGATACACTGCATATTACGCTATATTATAAGGTATTTTCAATGATACACTGCATATTACGTTATATTATAAGGTATTTTCAATGATAAACTACGATATATTAGAAGGCATTTTCAATGATACACTGCATATTACGTTATATTATAAGGTATTTTCAATGATACACTGCATATTACGCTATATTATAAGGTATTTTCAATGATATACTGCATATTACGCTATATTATAAGGTATTTTCAATGATATACTGCATATTACGCTATATTATAAGGTATATTCAATGATACACTGCATATTACGTTATATTATAAGGTATTTTCAATGATACACTGCATATTACGTTATATTATAAGGTATTTTCAATGATACACTGCATGTTACGTTATATTATAAGGTATTTTCAATGATACACTGCATATTACGTTATATTATAAGGTATTTTCAATGATACACTGCATATTACGTTATATTACAAGGTATTTTCAATGATACACTGCATATTACGATATGATATAAGGTATTTTCAATGATACACTGCATATTACGTTATATCGTAAGGTATTTTCAAAGATACACTACAAATTACGATATCTTATAAGGTATTTTCAATGATACACTGCATATTACGTTATATTACATGGTATTTTCAATGATACACTGCATATTACGTTATGTTATAAGGTATTTTCAATGATACACTGCATATTACGTTATATTATAAGGTATTTTCAATGATAAACTACGATATATTAGAAGGCATTTTCAATGATACACTGCATATTACGTTATATTAGAAGGTATTTTCAATGATACACTGCATATTACGTTATATTATAATGTATTTTCAATGATACACTGCATATTACGTTATATTATAATGTATTTTCAATGATACACTGCATATTACGTTATATTATAAGGTATTTTCAATGATACACTGGATATTACGCTATATTATAAGGTATTTTCAAGGATACACTGGATATTACGCTATATTATAAGGTATTTTCAATGATATACTGCATATTACGCTATATTATAAGGTATTTTCAATGATACACTGCATATTACGTTATGTTATAAGGTATTTTCAATGATACACTGCATATTACGTTATATTATAAGGTATTTTCAATGATAAACTACGATATATTAGAAGGCATTTTCAATGATACACTGCATATTACGTTATATTATAAGGTATTTTCAATGATACACTGCATATTACGTTATATTACAAGGTATTTTCAATGATACACTGCATATTACGATATGATATAAGGTATTTTCAATGATACACTGCATATTACGCTATATTATAAGGTATTTTCAATGATACACTGCATATTACGTTATATTATAAGGTATTTTCAATGATAAACTACAATATATTAGAAGGTATTTTCAATGATACACTGCATATTACGTTATATTATAAGGTATTTTCAATGATACACTGCATATTACGTTATATTAGAAGGTATTTTCAATGATACACTGCATATTACGTTATATTATAATGTATTTTCAATGATACACTGCATATTACGTTATATTATAAGGTATTTTCAATGATACACTGGATATTACGCTATATTATAAGGTATTTTCAAGGATACACTGGATATTACGCTATATTATAAGGTATTTTCAATGATATACTGCATATTACGCTATATTATAAGGTATTTTCAATGATACACTGCATATTACGCTATATTACTAAGGTACTTTCAATGATACACTGCATATTACGTTATATTATAAGGTATTTTCAATGATAAACTACGATATATCGTAAGGTATTTTCAATGATACACTGCATATTACGTTATATTATAAGGTATTTTCAATGATACACTGCATATTACGTTATATTATAAGGTATTTTCAATGATACACTGCATATTACGTTATGTTATAAGGTATTTTCAATGATACACTGCATATTACGTTATATTATAAGGTATTTTCAATGATACACTGCATATTACGTTATGTTATGAGGTATTTTCAATGATGCACTGCATATTACGCTATATTATAAGGTATTTTCAATGATATACTGCATATTACGTTATATTGTAAGGTATTTTCAATGATACACTGCATATTACGTTATATGATAAGGTATTTTCAATGATACACTGCATATTACCCTATATTATAAGGTATTTTCAATGATATACTGCATATTACGCTATATTATAAGGTATTTTCAATGATACACTGCATATTACGTTATATTATAAGGTATTTTCAATGATACACTGCATGTTACGTTATATTATAAGGTATTTTCAATGATACACTGCATATTACGTTATATTATAAGGTATTTTCAATGATACACTGCATATTACGCTATATTATAAGGTATTTTCAATGATACACTGCATGTTACGTTATATTATAATGTATTTTCAATGATACACTGCATATTACGTTATATTACAAGGTATTTTCAATGATACACTGCATATTACGATATGATATAAGGTATTTTCAATGATACACTGCATATTACGTTATATCGTAAGGTATTTTCAAAGATACACTACAAATTACGATATCTTATAAGGTATTTTCAATGATACACTGCATATTACGTTATATTACATGGTATTTTCAATGATACACTGCATATTACGTTATGTTATAAGGTATTTTCAATGATACACTGCATATTACGTTATATTATAAGGTATTTTCAATGATAAACTACGATATATTAGAAGGCATTTTCAATGATACACTGCATATTACGTTATATTAGAAGGTATTTTCAATGATACACTGCATATTACGTTATATTATAATGTATTTTCAATGGTACACTGCATATTACGTTATATTATAAGGTATTTTCAATGATACACTGCATATTACGCTATATTATAAGGTATTTTCAATGATACACTGCATATTACGTTATATTATAAGGTATTTTCAATGATAAACTACGATATATTAGAAGGCATTTTCAATGATACACTGCATATTACGTTATATTATAAGGTATTTTCAATGATACACTGCATATTACGCTATATTATAAGGTATTTTCAATGATATACTGCATATTACGCTATATTATAAGGTATTTTCAATGATACACTGCATATTACGTTATGTTATAAGGTATTTTCAATGATACACTGCATATTACGTTATATTATAAGGTATTTTCAATGATAAACTACGATATATTAGAAGGCATTTTCAATGATACACTGCATATTACGTTATATTAGAAGGTATTTTCAATGATACACTGCATATTACGTTATATTACAAGGTATTTTCAATGATACACTGCATATTACGATATGATATAAGGTATTTTCAATGATACACTGGATATTACGTTATATCGTAAGGTATTTTCAATGATACACTGCATATTACGTTATATTATAAGGTATTTTCAATGATACACTGCATATTCCGCTATATTATAAGGTATTTTCAATGATATACTGCATATTACGCTATATTATAAGGTATTTTCAATGATATACTGCATATTACGCTATATTATAAGGTATATTCAATGATACACTTGCATATTACGTTATATCGTAAGGTATTTTCAAAGATACACTACAAATTACGATATTTTATAAGGTATTTTCAATGATACACTGCATATTACGTTATATTACATGGTATTTTCAATGATACACTGCATATTACGTTATGTTATGAGGTATTTTCAATGATGCACTGCATATTACGCTATATTATAAGGTATTTTCAATGATATACTGCATATTACGTTATATTGTAAGGTATTTTCAATGATACACTGCATATTACGTTATATGATAAGGTATTTTCAATGATACACTGCATATTACGCTATATTATAAGGTATTTTCAATGATATACTGCATATTACGCTATATTATAAGGTATTTTCAATGATACACTGCATATTACGTTATATTATAAGGTATTTTCAATGATACACTGCATGTTACGTTATATTATAAGGTATTTTCAATGATACACTGCATATTACGTTATATTATAAGGTATTTTCAATGATACACTGCATATTACGCTATATTATAAGGTATTTTCAATTATATACTGCATATTACGCTATATTATAAGGTATTTTCAATGATATACTGCATATTACGCTATATTATAAGGTATATTCAATGATACACTGCATATTACGTTATATTATAAGGTATTTTCAATGATACACTGCATATTACGTTATATTATAAGGTATTTTCAATGATACACTGCATGTTACGTTATATTATAAGGTATTTTCAATGATACACTGCATATTACGTTATATTATAAGGTAGTTTCAATGATACACTGCATATTACGCTATATTATAAGGTATTTTCAATGATGTACTGCATATTACGCTATATTATAAGGTATTTTCAATGATATACTGCATATTACGCTATATTATAAGGTATATTCAATGATACACTGCATATTTCGTTATATTATAAGGTATTTTCAATGATACACTGTATGTTACGTTATATTATAAGGTATTTTCAATGATACACTGCATATTACGTTATATTACAAGGTATTTTCAATGATACACTGCATATTACGATATGATATAAGGTATTTTCAATGATACACTGCATATTACGTTATATCGTAAGGTATTTTCAAAGATACACTACAAATTACGATATCTTATAAGGTATTTTCAATGATACACTGCATATTACGTTATATTACATGGTATTTTCAATGATACACTGCATATTACGTTATGTTATAAGGTATTTTCAATGATACACTGCATATTACGTTATATTACATGGTATTTTCAATGATACACTGCATATTACGTTATGTTATAAGGTATTTTCAATGATACACTGCATATTACGTTATATTATAAGGTATTTTCAATGATAAACTACGATATATTAGAAGGCATTTTCAATGATACACTGCATATTACGTTATATTAGAAGGTATTTTCAATGATACACTGCATATTACGTTATATTATAAGGTATTTTCAATGATACACTGGATATTACGCTATATTATAAGGTATTTTCAATGATACACTGGATATTACGCTATATTATAAGGTATTTTCAATGATATACTGCATATTACGCTATATTATAAGGTATTTTCAATGATACACTGCATATTACGTTATGTTATAAGGTATTTTCAATGATACACTGCATATTACGTTATATTATAAGGTATTTTCAATGATAAACTACGATATATTAGAAGGCATTTTCAATGATACACTGCATATTACGTTATATTAGAAGGTATTTTCAATGATACACTGCATATTACGTTATATTACAAGGTATTTTCAATGATACACTGCATATTACGATATGATATAAGGTATTTTCAATGATACACTGGATATTACGTTATATCGTAAGGTATTTTCAATGATACACTGCATATTACGTTATATTATAAGGTATTTTCAATGATTCACTGCATATTACGTTATATTATAAGGTATTTTCAATGATACACTGCATATTATGTTATATTAGAAGGTATTTTCAATGATACACTGCATATTACGTTATATTATAAGGTATTTTCAATGATACACTGCATATTACGCTATATTATAAGGTACTTTCAATGATACACTGCATATTACGTTATATTATAAGGTACTTTCAATGATACACTGTATATTACGTTATGATATAAAGTATTTTCAATGATACACTGCATATTACGTTATATCGTAAGGTATTTTCAATGATACACTGCATATTACGTTATATTATAAGGTATTTACAATGATACAATGCATATTACGTTATATTGTAAGGTATTTTCAATGATACACAGCATATTACGTTATATTATAAGGTATTTTCAATGATAAACTACGATATATTAGAAGGCATTTTCAATGATACACTGCATATTACGTTATATTAGAAGGTATTTTCAATGATACACTGCATATTACGTTATATTACAAGGTATTTTCAATGATACACTGCATATTACGATATGATATAAGGTATTTTCAATGATACACTGGATATTACGTTATATCGTAAGGTATTTTCAATGATACACTGCATATTACGTTATATTATAAGGTATTTTCAATGATACACTGCATATTCCGCTATATTATAAGGTATTTTCAATGATATACTGCATATTACGCTATATTATAAGGTATTTTCAATGATAAACTGCATATTACGCTATATTATAAGGTATATTCAATGATACACTGCATATTACGTTATATCGTAAGGTATTTTCAAAGATACACTACAAATTACGATATATGATAAGGTATTTTCAATGATACACTGCATATTACGCTATATTATAAGGTATTTTCAATGATATACTGCATATTACGCTATATTATAAGGTATTTTCAATGATACACTGCATATTACGTTATATTATAAGGTATTTTCAATGATACACTGCATGTTACGTTATATTATAAGGTATTTTCAATGATACACTGCATATTACGTTATATTATAAGGTATATTCAATGATACACTGCATATTACGCTATATTATAAGGTATTTTCAATGATATACTGCATATTACGCTATATTATAAGGTATTTTCAATGATACACTGCATATTACGTTATATTACATGGTATTTTCAATGATACACTGCATATTACGTTATGTTATGAGGTATTTTCAATGATGCACTGCATATTACGCTATATTATAAGGTATTTTCAATGATATACTGCATATTACGTTATATTGTAAGGTATTTTCAATGATACACTGCATATTACGTTATATGATAAGGTATTTTCAATGATACACTGCATATTACGCTATATTATAAGGTATTTTCAATGATATACTGCATATTACGCTATATTATAAGGTATTTTCAATGATATACTGCATATTACGCTATATTATAAGGTATATTCAATGATACACTGCATATTACGTTATATTATAAGGTATTTTCAATGATACACTGCATATTACGTTATATTATAAGGTATTTTCAATGATACACTGCATGTTACGTTATATTATAAGGTATTTTCAATGATACACTGCATATTACGTTATATTATAAGGTATTTTCAATGATACACTGCATATTACGCTATATTATAAGGTATTTTCAATGATGTACTGCATATTACGCTATATTATAAGGTATTTTCAATGATATACTGCATATTACGCTATATTATAAGGTATATTCAATGATACACTGCATATTACGTTATATTATAAGGTATTTTCAATGATACACTGCATGTTACGTTATATTATAAGGTATTTTCAATGATACACTGCATATTACGTTATATTACAAGGTATTTTCAATGATACACTGCATATTACGATATGATATAAGGTATTTTCAATGATACACTGCATATTACGTCAATGATACACTACAAATTACGATATCTTATAAGGTATTTTCAATGATACACTGCATATTACGTTATATTACATGGTATTTTCAATGATACACTGCATATTACGTTATGTTATAAGGTATTTTCAATGATACACTGCATATTACGTTATATTATAAGGTATTTTCAATGATAAACTACGATATATTAGAAGGCATTTTCAATGATACACTGCATATTACGTTATATTATAAGGTATTTTCAATGATAAACTACGAAAAATTAGAAGGCATTTTCAATGATACACTGCATATTACGTTATATTAGAAGGTATTTTCAATGATACACTGCATATTAAGCTATATTATAAGGTATTTTCAATGATACACTGCATATTACGTTCTATTAGAAGGTATTTTCAATGATAAACTACGATATATTAGAAGGTATTTTCAATGATACACTGCATATTACGTTATATTATAAGGTATTTTCAATGATACACTGCATATTACGTTATATTATAAGGTATTTTCAAAGTTACACTACATATTATGATATATTATAAGGTATTTCCAATGATACACTGCATATTACGTTATATTACATGGTATTTTCAATGATACACTGCATATTACGTTATATTATAAGGTATTTTCAATGATACACTGCATATTACGTTATATTATAAGGTATTTTCAATGATACACTGCATATTACGTTATATTAGAAGGTATTTTCAATGATACACTGCATATTACGTTATATTATAAGGTATTTTCAGTGATACACTGCATATTACGTTATATTATAAGGTATTGTCAAAGATACACTACAAATTACGATATCTTATAAGGTATTTTCAATGATACACTGCATATTACGTTATATTACATGGTATTTTCAATGATACACTGCGTATTACGTTATATTATAAGGTATTTTCAATGATACACTGCATATTACGTTATATTATAAGGTATTTTCTATGATAAACTACGATATATTAGAAGGCATTTTCAATGATACACTGCATATTACGTTATATTATAATGTGTTTTCAATGATACACTGCATATTACGTTATATTATAATGTATTTTCAATGATACACTGCATATTACGTTATATTATAAGGTATTTTCAATGATACACTGGATATTACGCTATATTAGAAGGTATTTTCAATGATACACTGCATATTACGTTATATTATAATGTATTTTCAATGATACACTGCATATTACGTTATATTATAATGTATTTTCAATGATACACTGCATATTACGTTATATTATAAGGTATTTTCAATGATACACTGGATATTACGCTATATTAGAAGGTATTTTCAATGATAAACTACGAAAAATTAGAAGGCATTTTCAATGATACACTGCATATTACGTTATATTAGAAGGTATTTTCAATGATACACTGCATATTAAGCTATATTATAAGGTATTTTCAATGATACACTGCATATTACGTTCTATTAGAAGGTATTTTCAATGATAAACTACGATATATTAGAAGGTATTTTCAATGATACACTGCATATTACGTTATATTATAAGGTATTTTCAATGATACACTGCATATTACGTTATATTATAAGGTATTTTCAAAGTTACACTACAAATTACGATATGTTATAAGGTATTTCCAATGATACACTGCATATTACGTTATATTACATGGTATTTTCAATGATACACTGCATATTACGTTATATTATAAGGTATTTTCAATGATACACTGCATATTACGTTATATTATAAGGTATTTTCAATGATACACTGCATATTACGTTATATTAGAAGGTATTTTCAATGATACACTGCATATTACGTTATATTATAAGGTATTTTCAGTGATACACTGCATATTACGTTATATTATAAGGTATTGTCAAAGATACACTACAAATTACGATATCTTATAAGGTATTTTCAATGATACACTGCATATTACGTTATATTACATGGTATTTTCAATGATACACTGCATATTACGTTATATTATAAGGTATTTTCAATGATACACTGCATATTACGTTATATTATAAGGTATTTTCTATGATAAACTACGATATATTAGAAGGCATTTTCAATGATACACTGCATATTACGTTATATTATAATGTATTTTCAATGATACACTGCATATTACGTTATATTATAATGTATTTTCAATGATACACTGCATATTACGTTATATTATAAGGTATTTTCAATGATACACTGGATATTACGCTATATTAGAAGGTATTTTCAATGATACACTGCATATTACGTTATATTATAATGTATTTTCAATGATACACTGCATATTACGTTATATTATAATGTATTTTCAATGATACACTGCATATTACGTTATATTATAAGGTATTTTCAATGATACACTGGATATTACGCTATATTATAAGGTATTTTCAATGATACACTGCATATTACGTTATATTATAATGTATTTTCAATGATACACTGCATATTACGCTATATTATAAGGTATTTTCAATGATACACTGCATATTACGCTATATTATAAGGTATTTTCAATGATATACTGCATATTACGCTATATTATTAGGTATTTTCAATGATACACTGCATATTAGGATATGTTATAAGGTATTTTCAATGATACACTGCATATTACGTTATATTATAAGGTATTTTCAATGATACACTGCATATTACGTTATATTGTAAGGTATTTTCAATGATACACTGCATATTACGTTATATTATAAGGTATTTTCAATGATACACTGCATATTACGCTATATTATAAGGTATTTTCAATGATATATTGCATATTACGCTACATTATAAGGTATTTTCAATGATACACTGCATATTACGCTATATTATAATGTATTTTCAATGATACACTGCATATTACGTTATATTATAAGGTATTTTCAATGATACACTGCATATTACGTTATATTATAAGGTTTTTCAATGATACACTGCATATTACGTTATATTAGAAGGTATTTTCAATGATACACTGCATATTACGTTATATTATAAGGTATTTTCAATGATACACTGCATATTACGCTATATTATAAGGTATTTTCAATGATACACTGCATATTACGTTATATTAGAAGGTATTTTCAATGATAAACTACGATATATTAGAAGGTATTTTCAATGATACACTGCATATTACGCTATATTAGAAGGTATTTTCAATGATACACTGCATATTACGTTATATTATAATGTATTTTCAATGATACACTGCATATTACGTTATATTATAATGTATTTTCAATGATACACTGCATATTACGTTATATTATAAGGTATTTTCAATGATACACTGGATATTACGCTATATTAGAAGGTATTTTCAATGATACACTGCATATTACGTTATATTATAATGTATTTTCAATGATACACTGCATATTACGCTATATTATAAGGTATTTTCAATGATATACTGCATATTACGCTATATTATAAGGTATTTTCAATGATATACTGCATATTACGCTATATTATTAGGTATTTTCAATGATACACTGCATATTAGGATATGTTATAAGGTATTTTCAATGATACACTGCATATTACGTTATATTATAAGGTATTTTCAATGATACACTGCATATTACGTTATATTGTAAGGTATTTTCAATGATACACTGCATATTACGTTATATTATAAGGTATTTTCAATGATACACTGCATATTACGCTATATTATAAGGTATTTTCAATGATATATTGCATATTACGCTACATTATAAGGTATTTTCAATGATACACTGCATATTACGCTATATTATAAGGTATTTTCAATGATACACTGCATATTACGTTATATTATAAGGTATTTTCAATGATACACTGCATATTACGTTATATTATAAGGTTTTTCAATGATACACTGCATATTACGTTATATTATAAGGTATTTTCAATGATACACTGCATATTACGTTATATTATAAGGTATTTTCAATGATACACTGCATATTACGCTATATTATAAGGTATTTTCAATGATACACTGCATATTACGTTATATTAGAAGGTATTTTCAATGATAAACTACGATATATTAGAAGGTATTTTCAATGATACACTGCATATTACGTTATATTATAAGGTATTTTCTATGATACACTGCATATTACGCTATATTATAAGGTATTTTCAATGATATACTGCATATTACGTTATATTATAAGGTATTTTCAATGATACACTGCATATTACGCTATATTATAAGGTATTTTCAATGATATACTGCATATTACGCTATATTATAAGGTATTTTCAATGATACATTGCATATTACGTTATATTATAAGGTATTTTCAATGATACACTGCATATTACGTTATATTACATGGTATTTTCAATGATACACTGCATATTACGTTATATTATAAGGTATTTTCAATGATACACTGCATATTACGCTATATTATAAGGTATTTTCAATGATATATTGCATATTACGCTACATTATAAGGTATTTTCAATGATACACTGCATATTACGCTATATTATAATGTATTTTCAATGATACACTGCATATTACGTTATATTATAAGGTATTTTCAATGATACACTGCATATTACGTTATATTATAAGGTTTTTCAATGATACACTGCATATTACGTTATATTAGAAGGTATTTTCAATGATACACTGCATATTACGTTATATTATAAGGTATTTTCAATGATACACTGCATATTACGCTATATTATAAGGTATTTTCAATGATACACTGCATATTACGTTATATTAAAAGGTATTTTCAATGATAAACTACGATATATTAGAAGGTATTTTCAATGATACACTGCATATTACGTTATATTATAAGGTATTTTCTATGATACACTGCATATTACGCTATATTATAAGGTATTTTCAATGATATACTGCATATTACGTTATATTATAAGGTATTTTCAATGATACACTGCATATTACGCTATATTATAAGGTATTTTCAATGATATACTGCATATTACGCTATATTATAAGGTATTTTCAATGATACATTGCATATTACGTTATATTATAAGGTATTTTCAATGATACACTGCATATTACGTTATATTACATGGTATTTTCAATGATACACTGCATATTACGTTATATTATAAGGTATTTTCAATGATACACTGCATATTACGTTCTATTATAAGGTATTTTCAATGATAAACTACGATATATTAGAAGGCATTTTCAATGATACACTGCATATTACGTTATATTAGAAGGTATTTTCAATGATACACTGCATATTACGTTATATTATAATGTATTTTCAATGATACACTGCATATTACGTTATATTACAAGGTATTTTCAATGATACACTGCATATTACGATATGATATAAGGTATTTTCAATGATACACTGCATATTACGTTATATCGTAAGGTATTTTCAATGATACACTGCATATTACGTTATATTATAAGGTATTTTCAATGATAAACTACGATATATTAGAAGGCATTTTCAATGATACACTGCATATTACGTTATATTAGAAGGTATTTTCAATGATACACTGCATATTACATTATATTATAAGGTATTTTCAATGATACACTGCATGTTACGTTATAGTATAAGGTATTTTCTATGATATACTGCATATTACGCTATATTATAAGGTATTTTCAATGATATACTGCATATTACGCTATATTATAAGGTATTTTCAATGATACACTGCATATTAGGATATGTTATAAGGTATTTTCTATGATATACTGCATATTACGTTATATTATAAGGTATTTTCAATGATACACTGCATATTACGTTATATTATAAGGTATTTTCAATGATAAACTACGATATATTAGAAGGCATTTTCAATGATACACTGCATATTACGTTATATTAGAAGGTATTTTCAATGATACACTGCATATTACGTTATATTATAATGTATTTTTAATGATACACTGCATATTACGTTATATTATAATGTATTTTTAATGATACACTGCATATTACGATATATTACATGGTATTTTCAATGAAACAATGTATATTACATTATATTATAAGGTATTTTCAATGATACACTGCATGTTACGTTATAGTATAAGGTATTTTCTATGATATACTGCATATTACGCTATATTATAAGGTATTTTCAATGATATACTGCATATTACGCTATATTATAAGGTATTTTCAATGATACACTGCATATTAGGATATGTTATAAGGTATTTTCAATGATACACTGCATATTACGTTATATTATAAGGTATTTTCAATGATACACTGCATATTACGTTATATTGTAAGGTATTTTCAATGATACACTGCATATTACGTTATATTATAAGGTATTTTCAATGATACACTGCATATTACGCTATATTATAAGGTATTTTCAATGATATACTGCATATTACGCTACATTATAAGGTATTTTCAATGATACACTGCATATTACGCTATATTATAAGGTATTTTCAATGATACACTGCATATTACGTTATATTATAAGGTATTTTCAATGATACACTGCATATTACGTTATATTATAAGGTATTTTCAATGATACACTGCATATTACGTTATATTAGAAGGTATTTTCAATGATACACTGCATATTACGTTATATTATAAGGTATTTTCAATGATACACTGCATATTACGTTATATTAGAAGGTATTTTCAATGATACACTGCATATTACGTTATATTAGAAGGTATTTTCAATGATACACTGCATATTACGTTATATTATAAGGTATTTTCAATGATACACTGCATATTACGCTATATTATAAGGTATTTTCAATGATACACTGCATATTACGTTATATTAGAAGGTATTTTCAATGATAAACTACGATATATTAGAAGGTATTTTCAATGATACACTGCATATTACGTTATATTATAAGGTATTTTCTATGATACACTGCATATTACGCTATATTATAAGGTATTTTCAATGATATACTGCATATTACGTTATATTATAAGGTATTTTCAATGATACACTGCATATTACGCTATATTATAAGGTATTTTCAATGATATACTGCATATTACGCTATATTATAAGGTATTTTCAATGATACATTGCATATTACGTTATATTATAAGGTATTTTCAATGATACACTGCATATTACGTTATATTACATGGTATTTTCAATGATACACTGCATATTACGTTATATTACATGGTATTTTCAATGATACACTGCATATTACGTTATATTATAAGGTATTTTCAATGATACACTGCATATTACGTTCTATTATAAGGTATTTTCAATGATAAACTACGATATATTAGAAGGCATTTTCAATGATACACTGCATATTACGTTATATTAGAAGGTATTTTCAATGATACACTGCATATTACGTTATATTAGAAGGTATTTTCAATGATACACTGCATATTACGTTATATTATAATGTATTTTTAATGATACACTGCATATTACGTTATATTATAATGTATTTTCAATGATACACTGCATATTACGATATATTACATGGTATTTTCAATGAAACAATGTATATTACATTATATTATAAGGTATTTTCAATGATACACTGCATGTTACGTTATAGTATAAGGTATTTTCTATGATATACTGCATATTACGTTATATTATAAGGTATTTTCAATGATACACTGCATATTACGTTATATTATAAGGTATTTTCAATGATAAACTACGATATATTAGAAGGCATTTTCAATGATACACTGCATATTACGTTATATTAGAAGGTTTTTTTAATGATACACTGCATATTACGTTATATTATAATGTATTTTTAATGATACACTGCATATTACGTTATATTATAATGTATTTTCAATGATACACTGCATATTACGATATATTACATGGTATTTTCAATGAAACAATGTATATTACATTATATTATAAGGTATTTTCAATGATACACTGCATGTTACGTTATAGTATAAGGTATTTTCTATGATATACTGCATATTACGCTATATTATAAGGTATTTTCAATGATATACTGCATATTACGCTATATTATAAGGTATTTTCAATGATACACTGCATATTAGGATATGTTATAAGGTATTTTCAATGATACACTGCATATTACGTTATATTATAAGGTATTTTGAATGATACACTGCATATTACGTTATATTGTAAGGTATTTTCAATGATACACTGCATATTACGTTATATTATAAGGTATTTTCAATGATACACTGCATATTACGCTATATTATAAGGTATTTTCAATGATATACTGCATATTACGCTACATTATAAGGTATTTTCAATGATACACTGCATATTACGCTATATTATAAGGTATTTTCAATGATACACTGCATATTACGTTATATTATAAGGTATTTTCAATGATACACTGCATATTACGTTATATTATAAGGTATTTTCAATGATACACTGCATATTACGTTATATTAGAAGGTATTTTCAATGATACACTGCATATTACGTTATATTATAAGGTATTTTCAATGATACACTGCATATTACGCTATATTATAAGGTATTTTCAATGATACACTGCATATTACGTTCTATTAGAAGGTATTTTCAATGATGAACTACGATATATTAGAAGGTATTTTCAATGATACACTGCATATTACGTTATATTATAAGGTATTTTCAATGATACACTGCATATTACGTTCTATTATAAGGTATTTTCAATGATAAACTACGATATATTAGAAGGCATTTTCAATGATACACTGCATATTACGTTATATTAGAAGGTATTTTCAATGATACACTGCATATTACGTTATATTATAATGTATTTTCAATGATACACTGCATATTACGTTATATTACAAGGTATTTTCAATGATACACTGCATATTACGTTATATTGTAAGGCATTTTCAATGATACACTGCATATTACGTTATATTAGAAGGTATTTTCAATGATACACTGCATATTACGTTATATTATAATGTATTTTCTATGATATACTGCATATTACGCTATATTATAAGGTATTTTCAATGATACACTGCATATTAGGATATGTTATAAGGTATTTTCAATGATACACTGCATATTACGTTATATTATAAGGTATTTTCAATGATACACTGCATATTACGTTATATTATAAGGTATTTTCAAAGTTACACTACAAATTACGATATGTTATAAGGTATTACCAATGATACACTGCATATTACGTTATATTACATGGTATTTTCAATGATACACTGCATATTACGTTATATTATAAGGTATTTTCAATGATACACTGCATATTACGTTATATTATAAGGTATTTTCAATGATAAACTACGATATATTAGAAGGCATTTTCAATGATACACTGCATATTACGTTATATTAGAAGGTATTTTCAATGATACACTGCATATTACGTTATATTATAATGTATTTTTAATGATACACTGCATATTACGTTATATTATAATGTATTTTCAATGATACACTGCATATTACGATATATTACATGGTATTTTCAATGAAACAATGTATATTACATTATATTATAAGGTATTTTCAATGATACACTGCATGTTACGTTATAGTATAAGGTATTTTCTATGATATACTGCATATTACGCTATATTATAAGGTATTTTCAATGATATACTGCATATTACGCTATATTATAAGGTATTTTCAATGATACACTGCATATTAGGATATGTTATAAGGTATTTTCAATGATACACTGCATATTACGCTATATTATAAGGTATTTTCAATGATACACTGCATATTAGGATATGTTATAAGGTATTTTCAATGATACACTGCATATTACGTTATATTATAAGGTATTTTCAATGATACACTGCATATTACGTTATATTATAAGGTATTTTCAAAGTTACACTACAAATTACGATATGTTATAAGGTATTTCCAATGATACACTGCATATTACGTTATATTACATGGTATTTTCAATGATACACTGCATATTACGTTATATTATAAGGTATTTTCAATGATACACTGCATATTACGTTATATTATAAGGTATTTTCAATGATACACTGCATATTACGTTATATTGTAAGGTATTTTCAATGATACACTGCATATTACGTTATATTATAAGGTATTTTCAATGATACACTGCATATTACGTTATATTATAATGTATTTTCAATGATACACTGCATATTACGTTATATTACAAGGTATTTTCAATGATACACTGCATATTACGATATGATATAAGGTATTTTCAATGATACACTGCATATTACGTTATATCGTAAGGTATTTTCAATGATACACTGCATATTACGTTATATTATAAGGTATTTTCAATGATAAACTACGATATATTAGAAGGCATTTTCAATGATACACTGCATATTACGTTATATTAGAAGGTATTTTCAATGATACACTGCATATTACGTTATATTATAATGTATTTTTAATGATACACTGCATATTACGTTATATTATAATGTATTTTCCATGATACACTGCATATTACGATATATTACATGGTATTTTCAATGAAACAATGTATATTACATTATATTATAAGGTATTTTCAATGATACACTGCATGTTACGTTATAGTATAAGGTATTTTCTATGATATACTGCATATTACGCTATATTATAAGGTATTTTCAATGATACACTGCATATTAGGATATGTTATAAGGTATTTTCAATGATACACTGCATATTACGTTATATTATAAGGTATTTTCAATGATACACTGCATATTACGTTATATTATAAGGTATTTTCAAAGTTACACTACAAATTACGATATGTTATAAGGTATTACCAATGATACACTGCATATTACGTTATATTACATGGTATTTTCAATGATACACTGCATATTACGTTATATTATAAGGTATTTTCAATGATACACTGCATATTACGTTATATTATAAGGTATTTTCAATGATAAACTACGATATATTAGAAGGCATTTTCAATGATACACTGCATATTACGTTATATTAGAAGGTATTTTCAATGATACACTGCATATTACGTTATATTATAATGTATTTTTAATGATACACTGCATATTACGTTATATTATAATGTATTTTCAATGATACACTGCATATTACGATATATTACATGGTATTTTCAATGAAACAATGAATATTACATTATATTATAAGGTATTTTCAATGATACACTGCATATTACGTTATATTATAAGGTATTTTCAATGATACACTGCATATTACGTTATATTATAAGGTATTTTCAAAGTTACACTACAAATTACGATATGTTATAAGGTATTTCCAATGATACACTGCATATTACGTTATATTACATGGTATTTTCAATGATACACTGGATATTACGCTATATTAAAAGGTATTTTCAATGATACACTGCATATTACGTTATATTATAATGTATTTTCAATGATACACTGCATATTACGTTATATTATAATGTATTTTCAATGATACACTGCATATTACGTTATATTATAAGGTATTTTCAATGATACACTGGATATTACGCTATATTAGAAGGTATTTTCAATGATACACTGCATATTACGTTATATTATAATGTATTTTCAATGATACACTGCATATTACGCTATATTATAAGGTATTTTCAATGATATACTGCATATTACGCTATATTATAAGGTATTTTCAATGATATACTGCATATTACGCTATATTATAAGGTATTTTCAATGATACACTGCATATTACGTTATATTAGAAGGTATTTTCAATGATAAACTACGATATATTAGAAGGTATTTTCAATGATACACTGCATATTACGTTATATTATAAGGTATTTTCAATGATACACTGCATATTACGCTATATTATAAGGTATTTTCAATGATATACTGCATATTACGCTATATTGTAAGGTATTTTCAATGATACATTGCATATTACGTTATATTATAAGGTATTTTCAATGATACACTGCATATTACGTTATATTACATGGTATTTTCAATGATACACTGCATATTACGTTATATTATAACGTATTTTCAATGATACACTGCATATTACGTTCTATTATAAGGTATTTTCAATGATAAACTACGATATATTAGAAGGCATTTTCAATGATACACTGCATATTACGTTATATTAGAAGGTATTTTCAATGATACACTGCATATTACGTTATATTATAAGGTATTTTCAATGATACACTGCATATTACGTTATATTACAAGGTATTTTCAATGATACACTGCATATTACGATATGATATAAGGTATTTTCAATGATACACTGCATACTACGTTATATCGTAAGGTATTTTCAATGATACACTGCATATTACGTTATATTATAAGGTATTTTCAATGATAAACTACGATATATTAGAAGGTATTTTCAATGATACACTGCATATTACGTTCTATTATAAGGTATTTTCAATGATAAACTACGATATATTAGAAGGCATTTTCAATGATACACTGCATATTACGTTATATTAGAAGGTATTTTCAATGATACACTGCATATTACGTTATATTATAATGTATTTTCAATGATACACTGCATATTACGTTATATTACAAGGTATTTTCAATGATACACTGCATATTACGATATGATATAAGGTATTTTCAATGATACACTGCATACTACGTTATATCGTAAGGTATTTTCAATGATACACTGCATATTACGTTATATTATAAGGTATTTTCAATGATAAACTACGATATATTAGAAGGTATTTTCAATGATACACTGCATATTACGTTCTATTATAAGGTATTTTCAATGATAAACTACGATATATTAGAAGGCATTTTCAATGATACACTGCATATTACGTTATATTAGAAGGTATTTTCAATGATACACTGCATATTACGTTATATTATAATGTATTTTCAATGATACACTGCATATTACGTTATATTACAAGGTATTTTCAATGATACACTGCATATTACGATATGATATAAGGTATTTTCAATGATACACTGCATATTACGTTATATCGTAAGGTATTTTCAATGATACACTGCATATTACGTTATATTATAAGGTATTTTCAATGATAAACTACGATATATTAGAAGGCATTTTCAATGATACACTGCATATTACGTTATATTAGAAGGTATTTTCAATGATACACTGCATATTACGTTATATTATAATGTATTTTTAATGATACACTGCATATTACGTTATATTATAATGTATTTTCAATGATACACTGCATATTACGATATATTACATGGTATTTTCAATGAAACAATGTATATTACATTATATTATAAGGTATTTTCAATGATACACTGCATGTTACGTTATAGTATAAGGTATTTTCTATGATATACTGCATATTACGCTATATTATAAGGTATTTTCAATGATATACTGCATATTACGCTATATTATAAGGTATTTTCAATGATACACTGCATATTAGGATATGTTATAAGGTATTTTCAATGATACACTGCATATTACGTTATATTATAAGGTATTTTCAATGATACACTGCATATTACGTTATATTATAAGGTATTTTCAAAGTTACACTGCATATTACGTAATATTACAAGGTATTTTCAATGATACACTGCATATTACGATATGATATAAGGTATTTTCAATGATACACTGCATATTACGTTATATCGTAAGGTATTTTCAATGATACACTGCATATTACGTTATATTATAAGGTATTTTCAATGATACACTGCATATTACGTTATATTATAAGGTATTTTCAATGATACACTGCATATTACGTTATATTAGAAGGTATTTTCAATGATAAACTACGATATATTAGAAGGCATTTTCAATGATACACTGCATATTACGTTATATTAGAAGGTATTTTCAATGATACACTGCATATTACGTTATATTATAATGTATTTTTAATGATACACTGCATATTACGTTATATTATAAGGTATTTTCAGAGATACACTGCATATTACGTTATATTATAAGGTATTTTCAAAGATATACTACAAATTACGATATCTTATAAGGCATTTTCAATGATACACTGCATATTACGTTATATTAGAAGGTATTTTCAATTATACACTGGATATTACGCTATATTATAAGGTATTTTCAATGATACACTGCATATTACGTTATATTACAAGGTATTTTCAATGATACACTGCATGTTACGTTATATTATAAGGTATTTTCAATGATACACTGCATATTACGTTATATTATAATGTATTTTCAATGATACACTGCATATTACGTTATATTATAATGTATTTTCAATGATACACTGCATATTACGTTATATTATAAGGTATTTTCAATGATACACTGGATATTACGCTATATTAGAAGGTATTTTCAATGATACACTGCATATTACGTTATATTATAATGTATTTTCAATGATACACTGCATATTACGCTATATTATAAGGTATTTTCAATGATATACTGCATATTACGCTATATTATAAGGTATTTTCAATGATACACTGCATATTACGCTATATTATAAGGTATTTTCAATGATATACTGCATATTACGCTATATTATAAGGTATTTTCAATGATACACTGCATATTACGTTATATTATAAGGTATTTTCAATGATACACTGCATATTACGTTATATTATAAGGTATTTTCAATGATACACTGCATATTACGTTATATTAGAAGGTATTTTCAATGATAAACTACGATATATTAGAAGGCATTTTCAATGATACACTGCATATTACGTTATATTAGAAGGTATTTTCAATGATACACTGCATATTACGTTATATTATAATGTATTTTTAATGATACACTGCATATTACGTTATATTATAATGTATTTTCAATGATACACTGCATATTACGATATATTACATGGTATTTTCAATGAAACAATGTATATTACATTATATTATAAGGTATTTTCAATGATACACTGCATGTTACGTTATAGTATAAGGTATTTTCTATGATATACTGCATATTACGCTATATTATAAGGTATTTTCAATGATATACTGCATATTACGCTATATTATAAGGTATTTTCAATGATACACTGCATATTAGGATATGTTATAAGGTATTTTCAATGATACACTGCATATTACGTTATATTATAAGGTATTTTCAATGATACACTGCATATTACGTTATATTATAAGGTATTTTCAAAGTTACACTGCATATTACGTAATATTACAAGGTATTTTCAATGATACACTGCATATTACGATATGATATAAGGTATTTTCAATGATACACTGCATATTACGTTATATCGTAAGGTATTTTCAATGATACACTGCATATTACGTTATATTATAAGGTATTTTCAATGATACACTGCATATTACGTTATATTATAAGGTATTTTCAATGATACACTGCATATTACGTTATATTAGAAGGTATTTTCAATGATACACTGCATATTACGTTATATTATAAGGTATTTTCAGAGATACACTGCATATTACGTTATATTATAAGGTATTTTCAAAGATATACTACAAATTACGATATCTTATAAGGTATTTTCAATGATACACTGCATATTACGTTATATTACATGGTATTTTCAATGATACACTGCATATTACGTTATATTATAAGGTATTTTCAATGATACACTGCATATTACGTTATATTATAAGGTATTTTCAATGATAAACTACGATATATTATAAGGTATTTTCAATGATAAACTACGATATATTAGAAGGCATTTTCAATGATACACTGCATATTACGTTATATTAGAAGGTATTTTCAATTATACACTGGATATTACGTTATATTATAATGTATTTTCAATGATACACTGCATATTACGTTATATTATAATGTATTTTCAATGATACACTGCATATTACGATATGTTATAAGGTATTTTCAATGATACACAGCATATTACGTTATATTATATGGTATTTTCAATGATACACTGCATATTACGTTATATTATAAGGTATTTTCAGAGATACACTGCATATTACGTTATATTATAAGGTATTTTCAAAGATATACTACAAATTACGATATCTTATAAGGTATTTTCAATGATACACTGCATATTACGTTATATTACATGGTATTTTCAATGATACACTGCATATTACGTTATGTTATAAGGTATTTTCAATGATACACTGCATATTACGTTATATTATAAGGTATTTTCAATGATAAACTACGATATATTATAAGGTATTTTCAATGATAAACTACGATATATTAGAAGGCATTTTCAATGATACACTGCATATTACGTTATATTAGAAGGTATTTTCAATTATACACTGGATATTACGCTATATTATAAGGTATTTTCAATGATACACTGCATATTACGTTATATTACAAGGTATTTTCATTGATACACTGCATGTTACGTTATATTATAAGGTATTTTCAATGATACACTGCATATTACGTTATATTATAATGTATTTTCAATGATACACTGCATATTACGTTATATTATAATGTATTTTCAATGATACACTGCATATTACGTTATATTATAAGGTATTTTCAATGATACACTGGATATTACGCTATATTAGAAGGTATTTTCAATGATACACTGCATATTACGTTATATTATAATGTATTTTCAATGATACACTGCATATTACGCTATATTATAAGGTATTTTCAATGATATACTGCATATTACGCTATATTATAAGGTATTTTCAATGATATACTGCATATTACGCTATATTATAAGGTATTTTCAATGATACACTGCATATTACGTTATATTATAAGGTATTTACAATGATACACTGCATATTACGTTATATTATAAGGTATTTTCAATGATACACTGCATATTACGTTATATTACAAGGTATTTTCAATGATAAACTACGATATATTAGAAGGTATTTTCAATGATACACTACATATTACGTTATATTATAAGGTATTTTCAATGATACACTCGATATTACGCTATATTATAAGGTATTTTCAATGATACACTGCATATTACGTTATATTAGAAGGTATTTTCAATGATACACTGCATATTACGTTATATTATAATGTATTTTTAATGATACACTGCATATTACGTTATATTATAATGTATTTTCAATGATACACTGCATATTACGATATATTACATGGTATTTTCAATGAAACAATGTATATTACATTATATTATAAGGTATTTTCAATGATACACTGCATGTTACGTTATAGTATAAGGTATTTTCAATGATATACTGCATATTACGCTATATTATAAGGTATTTTCAATGATATACTGCATATTACGCTATATTATAAGGTATTTTCAATGATACACTGCATATTAGGATATGTTATAAGGTATTTTCAATGATACACTGCATATTACGTTATATTATAAGGTATTTTCAATGATACACTGCATATTACGTTATATTATAAGGTATTTTCAAAGTTACACTGCATATTACGTAATATTACAAGGTATTTTCAATGATACACTGCATATTACGATATGATATAAGGTATTTTCAATGATACACTGCATATTACGTTATATCGTAAGGTATTTTCAATGATACACTGCATATTACGTTATATTATAAGGTATTTTCAATGATACACTGCATATTACGTTATATTATAAGGTATTTTCAATGATACACTGCATATTACGTTATATTAGAAGGTATTTTCAATGATACACTGCATATTACGTTATATTATAAGGTATTTTCAGAGATACACTGCATATTACGTTATATTATAAGGTATTTTCAAAGATATACTACAAATTACGATATCTTATAAGGTATTTTCAATGATACACTGCATATTACGTTATATTACATGGTATTTTCAATGATACACTGCATATTACGTTATGTTATAAGGTATTTTCAATGATACACTGCATATTACGTTATATTATAAGGTATTTTCAATGATAAACTACGATATATTATAAGGTATTTTCAATGATAAACTACGATATATTAGAAGGCATTTTCAATGATACACTGCATATTACGTTATATTAGAAGGTATTTTCAATTATACACTGGATATTACGTTATATTATAATGTATTTTCAATGATACACTGCATATTACGTTATATTATAATGTATTTTCAATGATACACTGCATATTACGATATGTTATAAGGTATTTTCAATGATACACAGCATATTACGTTATATTATATGGTATTTTCAATGATACACTGCATATTACGTTATATTATAAGGTATTTTCAGAGATACACTGCATATTACGTTATATTATAAGGTATTTTCAAAGATATACTACAAATTACGATATCTTATAAGGTATTTTCAATGATACACTGCATATTACGTTATATTACATGGTATTTTCAATGATACACTGCATATTACGTTATGTTATAAGGTATTTTCAATGATACACTGCATATTACGTTATATTATAAGGTATTTTCAATGATAAACTACGATATATTATAAGGTATTTTCAATGATAAACTACGATATATTAGAAGGCATTTTCAATGATACACTGCATATTACGTTATATTAGAAGGTATTTTCAATTATACACTGGATATTACGCTATATTATAAGGTATTTTCAATGATACACTGCATATTACGTTATATTACAAGGTATTTTCATTGATACACTGCATGTTACGTTATATTATAAGGTATTTTCAATGATACACTGCATATTACGTTATATTATAATGTATTTTCAATGATACACTGCATATTACGTTATATTATAATGTATTTTCAATGATACACTGCATATTACGTTATATTATAAGGTATTTTCAATGATACACTGGATATTACGCTATATTAGAAGGTATTTTCAATGATACACTGCATATTACGTTATATTATAATGTATTTTCAATGATACACTGCATATTACGCTATATTATAAGGTATTTTCAATGATATACTGCATATTACGCTATATTATAAGGTATTTTCAATGATATACTGCATATTACGCTATATTATAAGGTATTTTCAATGATACACTGCATATTACGTTATATTATAAGGTATTTACAATGATACACTGCATATTACGTTATATTATAAGGTATTTTCAATGATACACTGCATATTACGTTATATTACAAGGTATTTTCAATGATAAACTACGATATATTAGAAGGTATTTTCAATGATACACTACATATTACGTTATATTATAAGGTATTTTCAATGATACACTCGATATTACGCTATATTATAAGGTATTTTCAATGATACACTGCATATTACGTTATATTACAAGGTATTTTCAATGATACACTGCATGTTACGTTATATTATAAGGTATTTTCAATGATACACTGCATATTACGTTATATTATAATGTATTTTCAATGATACACTGCATATTACGTTATATTATAATGTATTTTCAATGATACACTGCATATTACGTTATATTATCAGGTATTTTCAATGATACACTGGATATTACGCTATATTAGAAGGTATTTTCAATGATACACTGCATATTACGTTATATTATAATGTATTTTCAATGATACACTGCATATTACGCTATATTATAAGGTATTTTCAATGATATACTGCATATTACGCTATATTATAAGGTATTTTCAATGATACACTGCATATTACGCTATATTATAAGGTATTTTCAATGATATACTGCATATTACGCTATATTATAAGGTATTTTCAATGATACACTGCATATTACGTTATATTATAAGGTATTTACAATGATACACTGCATATTACGTTATATTACAAGGTATTTTCAATGATACACTGCATATTACGTTATATTGTAAGGTATTTTCAATGATACACTGCATATTACGTTATATTATAAGGTATTTTCAATGATACACTGCATATTACGCTATATTATAAGGTATTTTCAATGATATACTGCATATTACGCTACATTATAAGGTATTTTCAATGATACACTGCATATTACGTTATATTATAAGGTATTTTCAATGATACACTGCATATTACGTTATATTACAAGGTATTTTCAATGATAAACTACGATATATTAGAAGGTATTTTCAATGATACACTACATATTACGTTATATTATAAGGTATTTTCAATGATACACTGCATATTACGTTATATTACAAGGTATTTTCAATGATAAACTACGATATATTAGAAGGTATTTTCAATGATACACTACATATTACGTTATATTATAAGGTATTTTCAATGATACACTGCATGTTACGTTATATTATAAGGTATTTTCAATGATACACTGCATATTACGTTATATTATAAGGTATTTTCAATGATACACTGCATATTACGTTATATTATAATGTATTTTCAATGATATACTGCATATTACGCTATATTATAAGGTATTTTCAATGATACACTGCATATTACGCTATATTATAAGGTATTTTCAATGATATACTGCATATTACGCTATATTATAAGGTATTTTCAATGATACACTGCATATTACGTTATATTATAAGGTATTTACAATGATACACTGCATATTACGTTATATTACAAGGTATTTTCAATGATACACTGCATATTACGTTATATTGTAAGGTATTTTCAATGATACACTGCATATTACGTTATATTATAAGGTATTTTCAATGATACACTGCATATTACGCTATATTATAAGGTATTTTCAATGATATACTGCATATTACGCTACATTATAAGGTATTTTCAATGATACACTGCATATTACGTTATATTATAAGGTATTTTCAATGATACACTGCATATTACGTTATATTACAAGGTATTTTCAATGATAAACTACGATATATTAGAAGGTATTTTCAATGATACACTACATATTACGTTATATTATAAGGTATTTTCAATGATACACTGCATATTACGCTATATTATGAGGTATTTTCAATGATATACTGCATATTACGCTATATTATAAGGTATTTTCAATGATACACTGCATATTACGTTATATTATAAGGTATTTTCAATGATATACTGCATATTACGCTACATTATAAGGTATTTTCAATGATATACTGCATATTACGCTACATTATAAGGTATTTTCAATGATACACTGCATATTACGTTATATTATAAGGTATTTTCAATGATACACTGCATATTACGTTATATTACAAGGTATTTTCAATGATAAACTACGATATATTAGAAGGTATTTTCAATGATACACTACATATTACGTTATATTATAAGGTATTTTCAATGATACACTGCATATTACGCTATATTATAAGGTATTTTCAATGATATACTGCATATTACGCTATATTGTAAGGTATTTTCAATGATACACTGCATATTACGTTATATTATAAGGTATTTTCAATGATACACTGCATATTACGCTATATTATAAGGTATTTTCAATGATATACTGCATATTACGCTACATTATAAGGTATTTTCAATGATACACTGCATATTACGTTATATTATAAGGTATTTTCAATGATACACTACATGTTACGTTATATTATAAGTGTTTTGGATCTTCACTGGTTTCCGTTACGCGGAAACTTGAATTTACGATCCACCGAAATAGCCAACGAATAAAGGCTTTTAAGAAATAAGCGTGTGTTTGGGAGAGCGTTTTAATTTGTTGGTTTGACCACCGTCACTCGCGATACAATTTCGCAATACGACTAGACTTTTAATCTTTCGGTAAGAACAAAAGGATCGAGCACGTGCTGGTTTTATGATTCCGATTATCGTCGCGACGATTCTTAGAACAGAGAGAGCGAGGATCCGACCGATCGTTGTGTATATTGTCGCGGTTCGTTCCCCTCGCCGCGCACCCCGAACTACTCGGTCCGCCCGAAGTGTGCGGGGAGAGAGAGAGAAAAGCAACGACAACGATCGAGTCCTCATTATCGGTACTTTTCGGCAGTTGTCAATGCACACTCGCTCAGCACGGTACACCGTGCGAATGTATTCGTGTCTTCGCACAGCGATACCGAACAGCTGATCTGTTTTTACTCGAACATACCGCCCGCCTCGTTGTCGGGTCGGCAACGAAATAATGCAACGATTTTCGCGACTTTGCGACGTGTGTGTTCAATGTGAGTGATCAAAATCGTTCGGTGATTTTACATGGTTGCAGTGAACAATATCAACAAAATGCAATTCTATCCGTTACGTGCTAAAAGTGAACAATGAAAACAAAACAAAGTGCGCTATATACAACTATATACAATATATACATCGGTCTAGTGCGCGTCAACACGAGTCTCGACGACGTTCAGCGCATCGGTGCACCGCCCGCCGTGAAGAGAGTCAGATTTCTTCGCCTGAGGATTCTTCTGCCGAAATGAGCGGTACGAGGCGTTGGACGGCCCGCGTGGTGGTACGAGTGGCAGTCTTCACGGCCGCTACACGTACTCGTCCGTCGGATCCTCGCTGCACTTCGACGACTCGTCCGAGCGGCCATTTCGTAGGCGGTGCGAGGTCGTCCTTCAGTAGTCCGATGGCTCCGACAGCAAGATTCTCCCGTGCCTTTTGCCATTTCGGAAGTGTCTGCAACTGGCTCAGGTACTCGGTGCGCCAACGCTTCCAAAAGCCTTCCAGGAGTCTGGATATAAGGTTCCATCTCCTTTTTCCAGCATCGTACGTGATTTCTTCACCCGGTTCTGGAACTGCACACAACGAATTAGCGTTGACTAGGTGATTCGGTGTGAGGAAGGAAGGATCATTTGGATCATCGGACAAGGCGGCAAGGGGTCGAGAATTCAAGCAAGCTTCCACTTGACACAGCAAGGTGGAAAGCTCCTCGAAGGTGAGCTTCTGCTCCCCTATCGTGCGTCGCAGATGCCTCTTTGTGGATTTTACTGCCGCTTCCCACAGACCACCGAAATGTGGAGAATACGGCGGTATGAAGCTCCATTCCGTCCCGTCGGCGGCAAGCAACTCCGCTGTTTCCTGGTAGAACGCCGATGCGGCGTTGAACATGCGCTTCAGAAGCTGATCGGCACCTCTGAACGTCGTGGCGTTGTCGCTCAACATTTTTGTGCAGTTTCCTCGCCGAGCTACGAAGCGCTTGAAGGCGGCGATGAAGGAAGCTGAGGACAGATCAGAAACTACATCTAAATGAACTGCCTTGGTGCATAAACACACAAAGACAACAATGTATCCATTAGTGGTTGATCCCTCGCTCTCGTCATGAGCATCGGAATTGGACCAGCGTAATCGACTCCGCTGACCGAAAATGCCCTTGCTGGTTGCACTCGTAGGGCAGGCAGCATTCCCATCTGCTGTTTACCAGTGCGTCCTTGGAGACGAGTGCATGTGACGCAACCTCTGATGGTCCGCTTCACCAAAGGCTTGTCCCGCGGGATCCAGTGGGTGAGCCTGAGCGTCGCCCGCGTCAAGGTCACTCCGCCATGGAGCGTCCGAAGGTGAGCCGACCTTATCAGCAAGGTTGCCAATGGAGACTGTCGGTCAACGATCACAGGGTGCCTTTGATCGAATGCCACCGCTGCGTGGTCCAGTCGTCCTCCCACTCGTAGGACACCTTGACGATCTACAATCGGCCGAAGAGGAACAAGAGGCGAAGTCGATTTGATGCTCTTACCCGTCTCCAGCTCCGCAAGTTCGTCGCCAAAGTCATCCGCTTGGCTCATTCGGTGGACGCTCACCCATGCCTCATCAATCTCGGTAGCGGTCAAGAACCCATGTCGTGGTGTATCGATGGAGCGAGCGTTGTTGACGAAACGTCGCACATACGCTGTCACCCTGACCAACCTCAATATTGACGAGAATCGAAGCGGATCCCAGGGCGACTCGAAAGCTGCTTTCAGGCTAGGACGCTCGCAGGGCTTCGTTTTCCTGACTGTTGTCGTCGTCACCGTCACTCTGCGCTCCGGGGCCTCACTGTCGTCGACCTCATGAGAGCCAGGCCAGTCCTCCTGAGGCCTTGACAACCACGGGGGACCCGTCCACCAGAGATCGTCGTCGACCAATACCTGCGCCGTGATCCCACGCGTGGCAAGATCTGCAGGATTTTCGTGCGTCCTCGTGTGTCGCCATTCAACCTCCGGCAGCAGGCGCTGGATCTCGGCCACCCTATGCGCCACGAACGGTTTCCACCTGGAAGCATGCGATCTTACCCAGGCTAGAACGACAGATGCATCTGTCCACGCGTGCATCGTCACACTGCGAGGCTGCATCGCGTCTCTCACGGCTCTCAGCAATCGGGCCAGCAGAAGAGCGCCACACAGCTCCAGTCTGGGAATGCTCTGAGGTTTTGTTGGAGCGACCTTGGTTTTCGCCATCAATAAGTGCGTCTCGGCCTTTGCACCGGTAACTGGCACCCTTATAAAGATGGCTGCAGAGTAGGCTCTTTGGGATGCGTCGCTGAATCCGTGCAGTTCTACATGGTCGCTGCTCGCCGCACGGTAGCCAATCCATCGCGGAACGGAGATTTGATCGGTCCTCTCCATCTCGCATCTAAGCTGATTCCATCGATCGGCGAGCTGCGCAGACAGTGGCTCATCCCACGACGCTCCAGACAACCAGAGGTCCTGCAGCATGATTTTGGCAGCCACGGTGATCGGAGATAACCAGCCTAGCGGGTCGAAAAGCCTAGCAGTCTCGGACAAAACCAGCCGTTTAGTCCATCGTTGACCTGATGCCGCGGTCATGAGTTTCGGAGCCGCCAGCGACAGCGTATCGCTTGCTGTACTCCATTTGAGGCCCAGTGCTCCTGTCTCCTGATGATGCTGCAACAATTCAACGAAACCGGAGCTCGATGGCAAATAATTTGCCGCCCACTTATCTAACGGGAATCCGCCCGCCGTCAAGATGTCCGTGAGCTGACGTCGAGCCTCTTCTGCATCGTCTGTATCGTCTCCTCCTGCGAGGATATCGTCGACATAGGAGTTCGTTCGGAGCATCGCTGCACCTCGCGGATATCGAGCCTCTTCGTCGTCGGCAAGCTGGAGCAGCACTCTCGTGGCGAGGTACGGAGCAGACGTCGTGCCGTAGGTCACGGTCGTCAAACGGAAATCTCGGACTTCCTCGCTCGGATCCGTCCTCCAGACGATCCTCTGCCAGTCTCGGTCCTCTGGGTGCACCTTAATCTGGCGAAACATTTTTACGATGTCCGTGGAGAAGGCGTGTCGATGGAACCGCCACTTCGTTATGACGGCCCAGAGGTCAGATTGGAGCTTCGGTCCTGCAGCCAGGTAATTATTGAAATTGCTATCTTTGCCTTTGCCTGAAACATAAGAGCCATTAAAAACTACTCTAATTTTCTTCGAAGCTCCATTTTCCCGCCACACGGCGTGATGCGGAAGGTAATTCTCCCCCCCGCCAGTCGAGTGCCGCGAGACTAACTCCATATGCCCGAGCCGTTCGTATTCCTCCAGAAATTCGATATATTTCCGGCGTAGCATCTCGTCCTTCGCTCGTCGTCCTTCAGATGATACGAGCATGCGAACGGCGACAGGTCGCGGAACACCGACATCGGCGCTCGGGGTGGTAACGAACGGCAAGCGCACAACATAGCGCCCTTCATGGTCTCGGCTGTGCGTATCCTGGAAGTATCGTTCGCACGCATCATCCTGAGGCGAGCTTATCGGTTTCGACGATACTTCCTCTAGTTCCCAGAACCTCTGCCAATCATCGCGAGGGTCTCGTGCAGGCTGGACTAGTAAGGATCGCACCCGACGGTTTCCACTGCCATCAGACGTCGTGGAAATAGTTGCACCCATCGGCGCCCAGCCGAAGGGTGTTCGGACAATCGGAGGAGTGCCCATTGGTCCGATTCGATTCTCGAGGAGAAGGTGTCCACACGCATCTGCCCCTAGGAGCAACTCCACCCTATTTGGAGAGCGGAAGTCCTCGTCGGCCAACGGGAGTCCTTGCAGGTGAGTCCATTTCTCGTCGTTGATTTCTACCGCCGGAGTCGGAGCGGTAATTTTTTGCGTCACCAACGCTTTCAACGAGAGTTGGAAGCTGGAATCGCGACCGGAGGCGAGTAAAACGGATACTTCGTGACGTACCGTACCCACGTTTATTTCCTGATATCCCGTTAAGTGTACCTCTACGTTCCGGCGCGGAAGACGTAACACTTGCACGATGTCATCAGTAACGAAGGACGTCTCGGACCCGGGGTCGAGTAACGCGCGCGCATAAACACTGCGCCCGTTCGGGGATTTTAACAGGACGCGCGCGGTGGCCAGCAAAACAACGCGATTCGATCGGAACGTATTCACCGAGCTCGTGCTCGGTCCCGCGATGTTTGCATTTTTTGAGAACGCCTCGTGAAGCGCGGTATGATGATGGCCGTCGCACACCATACACCGATACGAAGACGGGCACTCCGCGAGCAAATGTTTTCCGGAGAGACACGAGACGCACAGTTTCGACTGGTACATGAAGTTCTTTCTTTTCTGAGCGCTAAGGTTTTTAAACTGGCTGCAGCGTCCCAGTTGATGGTCTCCTGAGCACGACGGGCACTTGAGAATAGTTTTGCCTTTCGCGAATGATTCCTTCGTCATTTGGACCGTCATGGCTGTCCTCTTCTCTGACCTTCGCTGCTCCTCTCGTTTGGGAGTCGTCGATGGAGGCTCCGGCTCTGGGTTCGAGGCCAGAGCATGTATTCGTGACTCGAGGAAGTCTCGAATTTCTTCGAATGAAGGCATGATCGTCGGATCCGGGAACATTTTTTCCCATTCCAAGCTAGTGGTCGAATCCAGCTTTCTCACGAGAAGAGTGACGAACCAATCGTCCCACGTCTCGACCGATTTCCTCAACGCGGCCAAGGCATCTCGAGCTTGACAGAATTCGTCGAGTACCCGGGTTAACTCTTCCTTCGTCGCTCGTTTTATGGCTGGGCAATCCAAAATTCTTCCGATGTGCGCTTTGGTCAGAACGCGGATTCCTCCGTAGCGACGTTCGAGCGCCGCCCACGCCGTTGCATAATTGGCACCGGTCAGAGACGTGCGCGCGATGACCTTCGCGGCCTCACCGGTGAGGTTCGCCTTCAAGTATTGCAGGCGTTGAACGTCTCGCAACCGTTTCGCGTTGTGAATCGTGGCACGGAACGAATCACGAAACTCCTCCCACTGAAGTAGATCGCCCGAAAACTTTTCTATGTGAAGGGTCGGTAACCTTGTTCCTCCGTTGCATTCGTGAAAGTCGTCTTCAGCCGAATCGTCTACGGTGACTGGCTTCAAATTCTCCAGTCTTTCCGCTAAGTCAGTCGAACTCTCCAGATAAGTTTCTTCGACTTCATCGAATAGTCCCTTTTTTTGTAGTCACTGACGTCGAATTCTGCCTTCGATGACATCGCGCGATGATTTTCGGCAAAATCACGCCAGTAGTTGTCCAGCAACGTGGCCCTTTTTTGTAGCGCGATCACTGTGAGCTTCGCGGCCCCCATTTTATCAGTGTTCGCGATAAACCTTTTAATGCGACTAGCTAGATCTTCCTGAGCTCGCGCCCATTCGACGAACGTTTGCGACATCTCGTCGACGGTTAAATTTTAAAACGAGCGGAACAACAACTTGTGTTCGAACGCGAAAAAAAAGAGGGACCTTGCGCGTCTCACGGCAAACGACTTTGCTCGATCGATTCGAACAAGCGGTAACGCTTCGACCGAAGGTCACGGGTTTTTCGAATTCGTAACGGTTCGGTACTCGGCCGAATTCGAGGTTTTTGCGAACGGACTCACGAATTCTATTCGGAGAATTCACTTTTGCTCTCTTCCAGGTGCTTCCTGATTGTCCTCGACGTGGCCTCAGAAGATGCTCGATGCACTCACGGATCACTCGAGGAAACAAGAGGAACGAAGCAACGACGGAACTCACGGTGATGCACAGAATTCTTTGGAATTCTGCGGTGGATCAAACTCAACGGTGGAGTAGAGCAATCGGCGCACTCTAGATCCCGGGTTTCGGCACCAATGTTTTGGATCTTCACTGGTTTCCGTTACGCGGAAACTTGAATTTACGATCCACCGAAATAGCCAACGAATAAAGGCTTTTAAGAAATAAGCGTGTGTTTGGGAGAGCGTTTTAATTTGTTGGTTTGACCACCGTCACTCGCGATACAATTTCGCAATACGACTAGACTTTTAATCTTTCGGTAAGAACAAAAGGATCGAGCACGTGCTGGTTTTATGATTCCGATTATCGTCGCGACGATTCTTAGAACAGAGAGAGCGAGGATCCGACCGATCGTTGTGTATATTGTCGCGGTTCGTTCCCCTCGCCGCGCACCCCGAACTACTCGGTCCGCCCGAAGTGTGCGGGGAGAGAGAGAGAAAAGCAACGACAACGATCGAGTCCTCATTATCGGTACTTTTCGGCAGTTGTCAATACACACTCGCTCAGCACGGTACACCGTGCGAATGTATTCGTGTCTTCGCACAGCGATACCGAACAGCTGATCTGTTTTTACTCGAACAATAAGGTATTTTCAATGATACACTGCATATTACGTAATATTACAAGGTATTTTCAATGATACACTGCATATTACGTTATATCGTAAGGTATTTTCAATGATACACTGCATATTACGTTATATCGTAAGGTATTTTCAATGATACACTGCATATTACGTTATATTATAAGGTATTTTCAATGATACACTGCATATTACGTTATATTATAAGGTATTTTCAATGATACACTGCATATTACGTTATATTATAAGGTATTTTCAATGATACACTGCATATTACGTTATATTATAAGGTATTTTCAGAGATACACTGCATATTACGTTATATTATAAGGTATTTTCAAAGATATACTACAAATTACGATATCTTATAAGGTATTTTCAATGATACACTGCATATTACGTTATATTACATGGTATTTTCAATGATACACTGCATATTACGTTATGTTATAAGGTATTTTCAATAATACACTGCATATTACGTTACATTATAAGGTATTTTCAATGATACACTGCATATTACGTTATATTATAATGTATTTTCAATGATACACTGCATATTACGTTATATTATAAGGTATTTTCAATGATACACTGCATATTACGATATGATATAAGGTATTTTCAATGATACACTGCATATTACGTTATATCGTAAGGTATTTTCAATGATACACTGCATATTACGTTATATTATAAGGTATTTTCAATGATACACTGCATATTACGTTATATTATAAGGTATTTTCAATGATACACTGCATATTACGTTATATTATAAGGTATTTTCAATGATACACTGCATATTACGTTATATTATAAGGTATTTTCAGAGATACACTGCATATTACGTTATATTATAAGGTATTTTCAAAGATATACTACAAATTACGATATCTTATAAGGTATTTTCAATGATACACTGCATATTACGTTATATTACATGGTATTTTCAATGATACACTGCATATTACGTTATGTTATAAGGTATTTTCAATGATACACTGCATATTACGTTATATTATAAGGTATTTTCAATGATAAACTACGATATATTATAAGGTATTTTCAATGATAAACTACGATATATTAGAAGGCATTTTCAATGATACACTGCATATTACGTTATATTAGAAGGTATTTTCAATGATACACTGGATATTACGCTATATTATAAGGTATTTTCAATGATACACTGCATATTACGTTATATTACAAGGTATTTTCAATGATACACTGCATGTTACGTTATATTATAAGGTATTTTCAATGATACACTGCATATTACGATATGATATAAGGTATTTTCAATGATACACTGCATATTACGTTATATCGTAAGGTATTTTCAATGATACACTGCATATTACGTTATATTATAAGGTATTTTCAATGATACACTGCATATTACGTTATATTATAAGGTATTTTCAATGATACACTGCATATTACGTTATATTATAAGGTATTTTCAGAGATACACTGCATATTACGTTATATTATAAGGTATTTTCAAAGATATACTACAAATTACGATATCTTATAAGGTATTTTCAATGATACACTGCATATTACGTTATATTACATGGTATTTTCAATGATACACTGCATATTACGTTATGTTATAAGGTATTTTCAATGATACACTGCATATTACGTTATATTATAAGGTATTTTCAATGATAAACTACGATATATTATAAGGTATTTTCAATGATAAACTACGATATATTAGAAGGCATTTTCAATGATACACTGCATATTACGTTATATTAGAAGGTATTTTCAATGATACACTGGATATTACGCTATATTATAAGGTATTTTCAATGATACACTGCATATTACGTTATATTACAAGGTATTTTCAATGATACACTGCATGTTACGTTATATTATAAGGTATTTTCAATGATACACTGCATATTACGTTATATTATAATGTATTTTCAATGATACACTGCATATTACGTTATATTACAAGGTATTTTCAATGATACACTGCATGTTACGTTATATTATAAGGTATTTTCAATGATACACTGCATATTACGTTATATTACAAGGTATTTTCAATGATACACTGCATATTACGATATGATATAAGGTATTTTCAATGATATACTGCATATTACGCTACATTATAAGGTATTTTCAAGGATACACTGCATATTACGTTATATTATAAGGTATTTTCAATGATACACTGCATATTACGTTATATTACAAGGTATTTTCAATGATAAACTACGATATATTAGAAGGTATTTTCAATGATACACTACATATTACGTTATATTATAAGGTATTTTCAATGATACACTGCATGTTACGTTATATTATAAGGTATTTTCAATGATACACTGCATATTACGTTATATTATAAGGTATTTTCAATGATACACTGCATATTACGTTATATTATAATGTATTTTCAATGATACACTGCATATTACGTTATATTATAATGTATTTTCAATGATACACTGCATATTACGTTATATTATAAGGTATTTTCAATGATACACTGGATATTACGCTATATTAGAAGGTATTTTCAATGATACACTGCATATTACGTTATATTATAATGTATTTTCAATGATACACTGCATATTACGCTATATTATAAGGTATTTTCAATGATATACTGCATATTACGCTATATTATAAGGTATTTTCAATGATACACTGCATATTACGCTATATTATAAGGTATTTTCAATGATATACTGCATATTACGCTATATTATAAGGTATTTTCAATGATACACTGCATATTACGTTATATTATAAGGTATTTTCAATGATACACTGCATATTACGTTATATTACAAGGTATTTTCAATGATACACTGCATATTACGTTATATTGTAAGGTATTTTCAATGATACACTGCATATTACGTTATATTATAAGGTATTTTCAATGATACACTGCATATTACGCTATATTATAAGGTATTTTCAATGATATACTGCATATTACGCTACATTATAAGGTATTTTCAATGATACACTGCATATTACGTTATATTATAAGGTATTTTCAATGATACACTGCATATTACGTTATATTACAAGGTATTTTCAATGATAAACTACGATATATTAGAAGGTATTTTCAATGATACACTACATATTACGTTATATTATAAGGTATTTTCAATGATACACTGCATATTACGCTATATTATAAGGTATTTTCAATGATATACTGCATATTACGCTATATTATAAGGTATTTTCAATGATACACTGCATATTACGTTATATTATAAGGTATTTTCAATGATATACTGCATATTACGCTACATTATAAGGTATTTTCAATGATATACTGCATATTACGCTACATTATAAGGTATTTTCAATGATACACTGCATATTACGTTATATTATAAGGTATTTTCAATGATACACTGCATATTACGTTATATTACAAGGTATTTTCAATGATAAACTACGATATATTAGAAGGTATTTTCAATGATACACTACATATTACGTTATATTATAAGGTATTTTCAATGATACACTGCATATTACGCTATATTATAAGGTATTTTCAATGATATACTGCATATTACGCTATATTGTAAGGTATTTTCAATGATACACTGCATATTACGTTATATTATAAGGTATTTTCAATGATACACTGCATATTACGCTATATTATAAGGTATTTTCAATGATATACTGCATATTACGCTACATTATAAGGTATTTTCAATGATACACTGCATATTACGTTATATTATAAGGTATTTTCAATGATACACTGCATATTACGTTATATTATAATGTATTTTCAATGATACACTGCATATTACGTTATATTATAATGTATTTTCAATGATACACTGCATATTACGTTATATTATAAGGTATTTTCAATGATACACTGCATATTACGTTATATTATAATGTATTTTCAATGATACTCTGCATATTACGCTATATTATAAGGTATTTTCAAGGATACACTGGATATTACGCTATATTATAAGGTATTTTCAATGATATACTGCATATTACGCTATATTATAAGGTATTTTCAATGATACACTGCATATTACGTTATGTTATAAGGTATTTTCAATGATACACTGCATATTACGTTATATTATAAGGTATTTTCAATGATAAACTACGATATATTAGAAGGCATTTTCAATGATACACTGCATATTACGTTATATTAGAAGGTATTTTCAATGATACACTGCATATTACGTTATATTACAAGGTATTTTCAATGATACACTGCATATTACGATATGATATAAGGTATTTTCAATGATACACTGCATATTACGCTATATTATAAGGTATTTTCAATGATACACTGCATATTACGTTATATTATATGGTATTTTCAATGATAAACTACAATATATTAGAAGGTATTTTCAATGATACACTGCATATTACGTTATATTATAAGGTATTTTCAATGATACACTGCATATTATGTTATATTAGAAGGTATTTTCAATGATACACTGCATATTACGTTATATTATAATGTATTTTCAATGATACACTGCATATTACGTTATATTATAAGGTATTTTCAATGATACACTGGATATTACGCTATATTATAAGGTATTTTCAAGGATACACTGCATATTACGTTATATTATAAGGTATTTTCAATGATACACTGCATATTACGTTATATTACAAGGTATTTTCAATGATAAACTACGATATATTAGAAGGTATTTTCAATGATACACTACATATTACGTTATATTATAAGGTATTTTCAATGATACACTGCATGTTACGTTATATTATAAGGTATTTTCAATGATACACTGCATATTACGTTATATTATAAGGTATTTTCAATGATACACTGCATATTACGTTATATTATAATGTATTTTCAATGATACACTGCATATTACGTTATATTATAATGTATTTTCAATGATACACTGCATATTACGTTATATTATAAGGTATTTTCAATGATACACTGGATATTACGCTATATTAGAAGGTATTTTCAATGATACACTGCATATTACGTTATATTATAATGTATTTTCAATGATACACTGCATATTACGCTATATTATAAGGTATTTTCAATGATATACTGCATATTACGCTATATTATAAGGTATTTTCAATGATACACTGCATATTACGCTATATTATAAGGTATTTTCAATGATATACTGCATATTACGCTATATTATAAGGTATTTTCAATGATACACTGCATATTACGTTATATTATAAGGTATTTTCAATGATACACTGCATATTACGTTATATTACAAGGTATTTTCAATGATACACTGCATATTACGTTATATTGTAAGGTATTTTCAATGATACACTGCATATTACGTTATATTATAAGGTATTTTCAATGATACACTGCATATTACGCTATATTATAAGGTATTTTCAATGATATACTGCATATTACGCTACATTATAAGGTATTTTCAATGATACACTGCATATTACGTTATATTATAAGGTATTTTCAATGATACACTGCATATTACGTTATATTACAAGGTATTTTCAATGATAAACTACGATATATTAGAAGGTATTTTCAATGATACACTACATATTACGTTATATTATAAGGTATTTTCAATGATACACTGCATATTACGCTATATTATGAGGTATTTTCAATGATATACTGCATATTACGCTATATTATAAGGTATTTTCAATGATACACTGCATATTACGTTATATTATAAGGTATTTTCAATGATATACTGCATATTACGCTACATTATAAGGTATTTTCAATGATATACTGCATATTACGCTACATTATAAGGTATTTTCAATGATACACTGCATATTACGTTATATTATAAGGTATTTTCAATGATACACTGCATATTACGTTATATTACAAGGTATTTTCAATGATAAACTACGATATATTAGAAGGTATTTTCAATGATACACTACATATTACGTTATATTATAAGGTATTTTCAATGATACACTGCATATTACGCTATATTATAAGGTATTTTCAATGATATACTGCATATTACGCTATATTGTAAGGTATTTTCAATGATACACTGCATATTACGTTATATTATAATGTATTTTCAATGATACACTGCATATTACGTTATATTATAAGGTATTTTCAATGATACACTGCATATTACGTTATATTATAATGTATTTTCAATGATACTCTGCATATTACGCTATATTATAAGGTATTTTCAAGGATACACTGGATATTACGCTATATTATAAGGTATTTTCAATGATATACTGCATATTACGCTATATTATAAGGTATTTTCAATGATACACTGCATATTACGTTATGTTATAAGGTATTTTCAATGATACACTGCATATTACGTTATATTATAAGGTATTTTCAATGATAAACTACGATATATTAGAAGGCATTTTCAATGATACACTGCATATTACGTTATATTAGAAGGTATTTTCAATGATACACTGCATATTACGTTATATTACAAGGTATTTTCAATGATACACTGCATATTACGATATGATATAAGGTATTTTCAATGATACACTGCATATTACGCTATATTATAAGGTATTTTCAATGATACACTGCATATTACGTTATATTATATGGTATTTTCAATGATAAACTACAATATATTAGAAGGTATTTTCAATGATACACTGCATATTACGTTATATTATAAGGTATTTTCAATGATACACTGCATATTATGTTATATTAGAAGGTATTTTCAATGATACACTGCATATTACGTTATATTATAATGTATTTTCAATGATACACTGCATATTACGTTATATTATAAGGTATTTTCAATGATACACTGGATATTACGCTATATTATAAGGTATTTTCAAGGATACACTGCATATTACGTTATATTATAAGGTATTTTCAATGATACACTGCATATTACGTTATATTACAAGGTATTTTCAATGATAAACTACGATATATTAGAAGGTATTTTCAATGATACACTACATATTACGTTATATTATAAGGTATTTTCAATGATACACTGCATGTTACGTTATATTATAAGGTATTTTCAATGATACACTGCATATTACGTTATATTATAAGGTATTTTCAATGATACACTGCATATTACGTTATATTATAATGTATTTTCAATGATACACTGCATATTACGTTATATTATAATGTATTTTCAATGATACACTGCATATTACGTTATATTATAAGGTATTTTCAATGATACACTGGATATTACGCTATATTAGAAGGTATTTTCAATGATACACTGCATATTACGTTATATTATAAGGTATTTTCAATGATACACTGCATATTACGCTATATTATAAGGTATTTTCAATGATATACTGCATATTACGCTATATTATAAGGTATTTTCAATGATACACTGCATATTACGCTATATTATAAGGTATTTTCAATGATATACTGCATATTACGCTATATTATAAGGTATTTTCAATGATACACTGCATATTACGTTATATTATAAGGTATTTACAATGATACACTGCATATTACGTTATATTACAAGGTATTTTCAATGATACACTGCATATTACGTTATATTGTAAGGTATTTTCAATGATACACTGCATATTACGTTATATTATAAGGTATTTTCAATGATACACTGCATATTAGGCTATATTATAAGGTATTTTCAATGATATACTGCATATTACGCTACATTATAAGGTATTTTCAATGATACACTGCATATTACGTTATATTATAAGGTATTTTCAATGATACACTGCATATTACGTTATATTATAAGGTATTTTCAATGATAAACTACGATATATTAGAAGGTATTTTCAATGATACACTACATATTACGTTATATTATAAGGTATTTTCAATGATACACTGCATATTACGCTATATTATGAGGTATTTTCAATGATATACTGCATATTACGCTATATTATAAGGTATTTTCAATGATACACTGCATATTACGTTATATTATAAGGTATTTTCAATGATATACTGCATATTACGCTACATTATAAGGTATTTTCAATGATATACTGCATATTACGCTACATTATAAGGTATTTTCAATGATACACTGCATATTACGTTATATTATAAGGTATTTTCAATGATACACTGCATATTACGTTATATTACAAGGTATTTTCAATGATAAACTACGATATATTAGAAGGTATTTTCAATGATACACTACATATTACGTTATATTATAAGGTATTTTCAATGATACACTGCATATTACGCTATATTATAAGGTATTTTCAATGATATACTGCATATTACGCTATATTGTAAGGTATTTTCAATGATACACTGCATATTACGTTATATTATAAGGTATTTTCAATGATACACTGCATATTACGCTATATTATAAGGTATTTTCAATGATATACTGCATATTACGCTACATTATAAGGTATTTTCAATGATACACTGCATATTACGTTATATTATAAGGTATTTTCAATGATACACTACATGTTACGTTATATTATAAGGTATTTTCAATGATACACTGCATATTACGTAATATTACAAGGTATTTTCAATGATACACTGCATATTACGATATGATATAAGGTATTTTCAATGATACACTGCATATTACGTTATATCGTAAGGTATTTTCAATGATACACTGCATATTACGTTATATTATAAGGTATTTTCAATGATACACTGCATATTACGTTATATTATAAGGTATTTTCAATGATACACTGCATATTACGTTATATTATAAGGTATTTTCAATGATACACTGCATATTACGTTATATTATAAGGTATTTTCAGAGATACACTGCATATTACGTTATATTATAAGGTATTTTCAAAGATATACTACAAATTACGATATCTTATAAGGTATTTTCAATGATACACTGCATATTACGTTATATTACATGGTATTTTCAATGATACACTGCATATTACGTTATATTATAAGGTATTTTCAATGATACACTGCATATTACGTTATATTATAAGGTATTTTCAATGATAAACTACGATATATTATAAGGTATTTTCAATGATAAACTACGATATATTAGAAGGCATTTTCAATGATACACTGCATATTACGTTATATTAGAAGGTATTTTCAATGATACACTGGATATTACGCTATATTATAAGGTATTTTCAATGATACACTGCATATTACGTTATATTACAAGGTATTTTCAATGATACACTGCATGTTACGTTATATTATAAGGTATTTTCAATGATACACTGCATATTACGTTATATTATAATGTATTTTCAATGATACACTGCATATTACGTTATATTATAATGTATTTTCAATGATACACTGCATATTACGTTATATTATAAGGTATTTTCAATGATACACTGGATATTACGTTATATTAGAATGTATTTTCAATGATACACTGCATATTACGTTATATTATAATGTATTTTCAATGATACACTGCATATTACCCTATATTATAAGGTATTTTCAATGATATACTGCATATTACGCTATATTATAAGGTATTTTCAATGATACACTGCATATTACGGTATATTATAAGGTATTTTCAATGATATACTGCATATTACGCTATATTATAAGGTATTTTCAATGATACACTGCATATTACGTTATATTATAAGGTATTTACAATGATACACTGCATATTACGTTATATTACAAGGTATTTTCAATGATACACTGCATATTACGTTATATTAGAAGGTGAATTTTCAATGATACACTGGATATTACGCTATATTATAAGGTATTTTCAATGATACACTGCATATTACGTTATATTACAAGGTATTTTCAATGATACACTGCATGTTACGTTATATTATAAGGTATTTTCAATGATACACTGCATATTACGTTATATTATAATGTATTTTCAATGATACACTGCATATTACGTTATATTATAATGTATTTTCAATGATACACTGCATATTACGTTATATGATAAGGTATTTTCAATGATACACTGGGTATTACGCTATATTAGAAGGTATTTTCAATGATACACTGCATATTACGTTATATTATAATGTATTTTCAATGATACTCTGCATATTACGCTATATTATAAGGTATTTTCAAGGATACACTGGATATTACGCTATATTATAAGGTATTTTCAATGATATACTGCATATTACGCTATATTATAAGGTATTTTCAATGATACACTGCATATTACGTTATGTTATAAGGTATTTTCAATGATACACTGCATATTACGTTATATTATAAGGTATTTTCAATGATAAACTACGATATATTAGAAGGCATTTTCAATGATACACTGCATATTACGTTATATTAGAAGGTATTTTCAATGATACACTGCATATTACGTTATATTACAAGGTATTTTCAATGATACACTGCATATTACGATATGATATAAGGTATTTTCAATGATACACTGCATATTACGCTATATTATAAGGTATTTTCAATGATACACTGCATATTACGTTATATTATAAGGTATTTTCAATGATAAACTACAATATATTAGAAGGTATTTTCAATGATACACTGCATATTACGTTATATTATAAGGTATTTTCAATGATACACTGCATATTATGTTATATTAGAAGGTATTTTCAATGATACACTGCATATTACGTTATATTATAAGGTATTTTCAATGATACACTGCATATTACGTTATATTATAAGGTATTTTCAATGATACACTGGATATTACGCTATATTATAAGGTATTTTCAAGGATACACTGGATATTACGCTATATTATAAGGTATTTTCAATGATATACTGCATATTACGCTATATTATAAGGTATTTTCAATGATACACTGCATATTACGCTATATTATAAGGTACTTTCAATGATACACTGCATATTACGTTATATTATAAGGTATTTTCAATGATAAACTACGATATATCGTAAGGTATTTTCAATGATACACTGCATATTACGTTATATTATAAGGTATTTTCAATGACACACTGCATATTACGTTATATTATAAGGTATTTTCAATGATACACTGCATATTACGTTATATTATAAGGTATTTTCAATGATACACTGCATATTACGCTATATTATAAGGTACTTTCAATGATACACTGCATATTACGTTATATTATAAGGTATTTTCAATGATACACTGCATATTACGCTATATTATAAGGTATTTTCAATGATACACTGCATATTACGTTATATTATAAGGTATTTTCAATGATAAACTACAATATATTAGAAGGTATTTTCAATGATACACTGCATATTAGGTTATATTATAAGGTATTTTCAATGATACACTGCATATTACGCTATATTATAAGGTATTTTCAATGATATACTGCATATTACGTTATATTAGAAGGTATTTTCAATGATACACTGGATATTACGTTATATCGTAAGGTATTTTCATTGATACACTGCATATTACGTTATATTACAAGGTATTTTCAATGATACACTGCATATTACGATATGATATAAGGTATTTTCAATGATACACTGGATATTACGATATATCGTAAGGTATTTTCAATGATACACTGCATATTACGTTATATTATAAGGTATTTTCAATGATACACTGCATATTCCGCTATATTATAAGGTATTTTCAATGATATACTGCATATTACGCTATATTATAAGGTATTTTCAATGATATACTGCATATTACGCTATATTATAAGGTATATTCAATGATACACTGCATATTACGTTATATCGTAAGGTATTTTCAAAGATACACTACAAATTACGATATTTTATAAGGTATTTTCAATGATACACTGCATATTACGTTATATTACATGGTATTTTCAATGATACACTGCATATTACGTTATATTACATGGTATTTTCAATGATACACTGCATATTACGTTATATTAGAAGGTATTTTCAATGATACACTGCATATTACGTTATATTACAAGGTATTTTCAATGATACACTGCATATTACGATATGATATAAGGTATTTTCAATGATACACTGCATATTACGCTATATTATAAGGTATTTTCAATGATACACTGCATATTACGTTATATTATAAGGTATTTTCAATGATAAACTACAATATATTAGAAGGTATTTTCAATGATACACTGCATATTACGTTATATTATAAGGTATTTTCAATGATACACTGCATATTATGTTATATTAGAAGGTATTTTCAATGATACACTGCATATTACGTTATATTATAATGTATTTTCAATGATACACTGCATATTACGTTATATTATAAGGTATTTTCAATGATACACTGCATATTACGCTATATTATAAGGTATTTTCAATGATATACTGCATATTACGTTATATTAGAAGGTATTTTCAATGATACACTGGATATTACGTTATATCGTAAGGTATTTTCATTGATACACTGCATATTACGTTATATTACAAGGTATTTTCAATGATACACTGCATATTACGATATGATATAAGGTATTTTCAATGATACACTGGATATTACGATATATCGTAAGGTATTTTCAATGATACACTGCATATTACGTTATATTATAAGGTATTTTCAATGATACACTGCATATTCCGCTATATTATAAGGTATTTTCAATGATATACTGCATATTACGCTATATTATAAGGTATTTTCAATGATATACTGCATATTACGCTATATTATAAGGTATATTCAATGATACACTGCATATTACGTTATATCGTAAGGTATTTTCAAAGATACACTACAAATTACGATATTTTATAAGGTATTTTCAATGATACACTGCATATTACGTTATATTACATGGTATTTTCAATGATACACTGCATATTACGTTATGTTATGAGGTATTTTCAATGATGCACTGCATATTACGCTATATTATAAGGTATTTTCAATGATATACTGCATATTACGTTATATTGTAAGGTATTTTCAATGATACACTGCATATTACGTTATATGATAAGGTATTTTCAATGATACACTGCATATTACGCTATATTATAAGGTATTTTCAATGATACACTGCATATTACGTTATATTATAAGGTATTTTCAATGATACACTGCATATTACGTTATGTTATGAGGTATTTTCAATGATGCACTGCATATTACGCTATATTATAAGGTATTTTCAATGATATACTGCATATTACGTTATATTGTAAGGTATTTTCAATGATACACTGCATATTACGTTATATGATAAGGTATTTTCAATGATACACTGCATATTACGCTATATTATAAGGTATTTTCAATGATATACTGCATATTACGCTATATTATAAGGTATTTTCAATGATACACTGCATATTACGTTATATTATAAGGTATTTTCAATGATACACTGCATGTTACGTTATATTATAAGGTATTTTCAATGATACACTGCATATTACGTTATATTATAAGGTATTTTCAATGATACACTGCATATTACGCTATATTATAAGGTATTTTCAATGATACACTGCATGTTACGTTATATTATAAGGTATTTTCAATGATACACTGCATATTACGTTATATTACAAGGTATTTTCAATGATACACTGCATATTACGATATGATATAAGGTATTTTCAATGATACACTGCATATTACGTTATATCGTAAGGTATTTTCAAAGATACACTACAAATTACGATATCTTATAAGGTATTTTCAATGATACACTGCATATTACGTTATATTACATGGTATTTTCAATGATACACTGCATATTACGTTATGTTATAAGGTATTTTCAATGATACACTGCATATTACGTTATATTATAAGGTATTTTCAATGATAAACTACGATATATTAGAAGGCATTTTCAATGATACACTGCATATTACGTTATATTAGAAGGTATTTTCAATGATACACTGCATATTACGTTATATTATAATGTATTTTCAATGATACACTGCATATTACGTTATATTATAAGGTATTTTCAATGATACACTGCATATTACGTTATATTATAAGGTATTTTCAATGATAAACTACGATATATTCGAAGGCATTTTCAATGATACACTGCATATTACGTTATATTATAAGGTATTTTCAATGATACACTGCATATTACGCTATATTATAAGGTATTTTCAATGATATACTGCATATTACGCTATATTATAAGGTATTTTCAATGATACACTGCATATTACGTTATGTTATAAGGTATTTTCAATGATACACTGCATATTACGTTATATTATAAGGTATTTTCAATGATAAACTACGATATATTAGAAGGCATTTTCAATGATACACTGCATATTACGTTATATTAGAAGGTATTTTCAATGATACACTGCATATTACGTTATATTACAAGGTATTTTCAATGATACACTGCATATTACGATATGATATAAGGTATTTTCAATGATACACTGGATATTACGTTATATCGTAAGGTATTTTCAATGATACACTGCATATTACGTTATATTATAAGGTATTTTCAATGATACACTGCATATTCCGCTATATTATAAGGTATTTTCAATGATATACTGCATATTACGCTATATTATAAGGTATTTTCAATGATATACTGCATATTACGCTATATTATAAGGTATATTCAATGATACACTTGCATATTACGTTATATCGTAAGGTATTTTCAAAGATACACTACAAATTACGATATTTTATAAGGTATTTTCAATGATACACTGCATATTACGTTATATTACATGGTATTTTCAATGATACACTGCATATTACGTTATGTTATGAGGTATTTTCAATGATGCACTGCATATTACGCTATATTATAAGGTATTTTCAATGATATACTGCATATTACGTTATATTGTAAGGTATTTTCAATGATACACTGCATATTACGTTATATTATAAGGTATTTTCAATGATACACTGCATATTACGCTATATTATAAGGTATTTTCAATGATATACTGCATATTACGCTATATTATAAGGTATTTTCAATGATACACTGCATATTACGTTATATTATAAGGTATTTTCAATGATACACTGCATGTTACGTTATATTATAAGGTATTTTCAATGATACACTGCATATTACGTTATATTATAAGGTATTTTCAATGATACACTGCATATTACGCTATATTATAAGGTATTTTCAATTATATACTGCATATTACGCTATATTATAAGGTATTTTCAATGATATACTGCATATTACGCTATATTATAAGGTATATTCAATGATACACTGCATATTACGTTATATTATAAGGTATTTTCAATGATACACTGCATATTACGTTATATTATAAGGTATTTTCAATGATACACTGCATGTTACGTTATATTATAAGGTATTTTCAATGATACACTGCATATTACGTTATATTATAAGGTAGTTTCAATGATACACTGCATATTACGCTATATTATAAGGTATTTTCAATGATGTACTGCATATTACGCTATATTATAAGGTATTTTCAATGATATACTGCATATTACGCTATATTATAAGGTATATTCAATGATACACTGCATATTTCGTTATATTATAAGGTATTTTCAATGATACACTGTATGTTACGTTATATTATAAGGTATTTTCAATGATACACTGCATATTACGTTATATTACAAGGTATTTTCAATGATACACTGCATATTACGATATGATATAAGGTATTTTCAATGATACACTGCATATTACGTTATATCGTAAGGTATTTTCAAAGATACACTACAAATTACGATATCTTATAAGGTATTTTCAATGATACACTGCATATTACGTTATATTACATGGTATTTTCAATGATACACTGCATATTACGTTATGTTATAAGGTATTTTCAATGATACACTGCATATTACGTTATATTACATGGTATTTTCAATGATACACTGCATATTACGTTATGTTATAAGGTATTTTCAATGATACACTGCATATTACGTTATATTATAAGGTATTTTCAATGATAAACTACGATATATTAGAAGGCATTTTCAATGATACACTGCATATTACGTTATATTAGAAGGTATTTTCAATGATACACTGCATATTACGTTATATTATAAGGTATTTTCAATGATACACTGGATATTACGCTATATTATAAGGTATTTTCAATGATACACTGGATATTACGCTATATTATAAGGTATTTTCAATGATATACTGCATATTACGCTATATTATAAGGTATTTTCAATGATACACTGCATATTACGTTATGTTATAAGGTATTTTCAATGATACACTGCATATTACGTTATATTATAAGGTATTTTCAATGATAAACTACGATATATTAGAAGGCATTTTCAATGATACACTGCATATTACGTTATATTAGAAGGTATTTTCAATGATACACTGCATATTACGTTATATTACAAGGTATTTTCAATGATACACTGCATATTACGATATGATATAAGGTATTTTCAATGATACACTGGATATTACGTTATATCGTAAGGTATTTTCAATGATACACTGCATATTACGTTATATTATAAGGTATTTTCAATGATTCACTGCATATTACGTTATATTATAAGGTATTTTCAATGATACACTGCATATTATGTTATATTAGAAGGTATTTTCAATGATACACTGCATATTACGTTATATTATAAGGTATTTTCAATGATACACTTTATATTACGCTATATTATAAGGTACTTTCAATGATACACTGCATATTACGTTATATTATAAGGTACTTTCAATGATACACTGTATATTACGTTATGATATAAAGTATTTTCAATGATACACTGCATATTACGTTATATCGTAAGGTATTTTCAATGATACACTGCATATTACGTTATATTATAAGGTATTTACAATGATACAATGCATATTACGTTATATTGTAAGGTATTTTCAATGATACACAGCATATTACGTTATATTATAAGGTATTTTCAATGATAAACTACGATATATTAGAAGGCATTTTCAATGATACACTGCATATTACGTTATATTAGAAGGTATTTTCAATGATACACTGCATATTACGTTATATTACAAGGTATTTTCAATGATACACTGCATATTACGATATGATATAAGGTATTTTCAATGATACACTGGATATTACGTTATATCGTAAGGTATTTTCAATGATACACTGCATATTACGTTATATTATAAGGTATTTTCAATGATACACTGCATATTCCGCTATATTATAAGGTATTTTCAATGATATACTGCATATTACGCTATATTATAAGGTATTTTCAATGATATACTGCATATTACGCTATATTATAAGGTATATTCAATGATACACTGCATATTACGTTATATCGTAAGGTATTTTCAAAGATACACTACAAATTACGATATATGATAAGGTATTTTCAATGATACACTGCATATTACGCTATATTATAAGGTATTTTCAATGATATACTGCATATTACGCTATATTATAAGGTATTTTCAATGATACACTGCATATTACGTTATATTATAAGGTATTTTCAATGATACACTGCATGTTACGTTATATTATAAGGTATTTTCAATGATACACTGCATATTACGTTATATTATAAGGTATATTCAATGATACACTGCATATTACGCTATATTATAAGGTATTTTCAATGATATACTGCATATTACGCTATATTATAAGGTATTTTCAATGATACACTGCATATTACGTTATATTACATGGTATTTTCAATGATACACTGCATATTACGTTATGTTATGAGGTATTTTCAATGATGCACTGCATATTACGCTATATTATAAGGTATTTTCAATGATATACTGCATATTACGTTATATTGTAAGGTATTTTCAATGATACACTGCATATTACGTTATATGATAAGGTATTTTCAATGATACACTGCATATTACGCTATATTATAAGGTATTTTCAATGATATACTGCATATTACGCTATATTATAAGGTATTTTCAATGATATACTGCATATTACGCTATATTATAAGGTATATTCAATGATACACTGCATATTACGTTATATTATAAGGTATTTTCAATGATACACTGCATATTACGTTATATTATAAGGTATTTTCAATGATACACTGCATGTTACGTTATATTATAAGGTATTTTCAATGATACACTGCATATTACGTTATATTATAAGGTATTTTCAATGATACACTGCATATTACGCTATATTATAAGGTATTTTCAATGATGTACTGCATATTACGCTATATTATAAGGTATTTTCAATGATATACTGCATATTACGCTATATTATAAGGTATATTCAATGATACACTGCATATTACGTTATATTATAAGGTATTTTCAATGATACACTGCATGTTACGTTATATTATAAGGTATTTTCAATGATACACTGCATATTACGTTATATTACAAGGTATTTTCAATGATACACTGCATATTACGATATGATATAAGGTATTTTCAATGATACACTGCATATTACGTTATATCGTAAGGTATTTTCAAAGATACACTACAAATTACGATATCTTATAAGGTATTTTCAATGATACACTGCATATTACGTTATATTACATGGTATTTTCAATGATACACTGCATATTACGTTATGTTATAAGGTATTTTCAATGATACACTGCATATTACGTTATATTATAAGGTATTTTCAATGATAAACTACGATATATTAGAAGGCATTTTCAATGATACACTGCATATTACGTTATATTATAAGGTATTTTCAATGATAAACTACGAAAAATTAGAAGGCATTTTCAATGATACACTGCATATTACGTTATATTAGAAGGTATTTTCAATGATACACTGCATATTAAGCTATATTATAAGGTATTTTCAATGATACACTGCATATTACGTTCTATTAGAAGGTATTTTCAATGATAAACTACGATATATTAGAAGGTATTTTCAATGATACACTGCATATTACGTTATATTATAAGGTATTTTCAATGATACACTGCATATTACGTTATATTATAAGTTATTTTCAAAGTTACACTACAAATTACGATATTTTATAAGGTATTTTCAATGATACACTGCATATTACGTTATATTACATGGTATTTTCAATGATACACTGCATATTACGTTATATTATAAGGTATTTTCAATGATACACTGCATATTACGTTATATTATAAGGTATTTTCAATGATACACTGCATATTACGTTATATTAGAAGGTATTTTCAATGATACACTGCATATTACGTTATATTATAAGGTATTTTCAGTGATACACTGCATATTACGTTATATTATAAGGTATTGTCAAAGATACACTACAAATTACGATATCTTATAAGGTATTTTCAATGATACACTGCATATTACGTTATATTACATGGTATTTTCAATGATACACTGCGTATTACGTTATATTATAAGGTATTTTCAATGATACACTGCATATTACGTTATATTATAAGGTATTTTCTATGATAAACTACGATATATTAGAAGGCATTTTCAATGATACACTGCATATTACGTTATATTATAATGTATTTTCAATGATACACTGCATATTACGTTATATTATAAGGTATTTTCAATGATACACTGCATATTACGTTATATTATAAGGTATTTTCAATGATACACTGGATATTACGCTATATTAGAAGGTATTTTCAATGATACACTGCATATTACGTTATATTATAATGTATTTTCAATGATACACTGCATATTACGTTATATTATAATGTATTTTCAATGATACACTGCATATTACGTTATATTATAAGGTATTTTCAATGATACACTGGATATTACGCTATATTAGAAGGTATTTTCAATGATAAACTACGAAAAATTAGAAGGCATTTTCAATGATACACTGCATATTACGTTATATTAGAAGGTATTTTCAATGATACACTGCATATTACGTTATATTATAAGGTATTTTCAAAGTTACACTACAAATTACGATATGTTATAAGGTATTTCCAATGATACACTGCATATTACGTTATATTACATGGTATTTTCAATGATACACTGCATATTACGTTATATTATAAGGTATTTTCAATGATACACTGCATATTACGTTATATTATAAGGTATTTTCAATGATACACTGCATATTACGTTATATTAGAAGGTATTTTCAATGATACACTGCATATTACGTTATATTATAAGGTATTTTCAGTGATACACTGCATATTACGTTATATTATAAGGTATTGTCAAAGATACACTACAAATTACGATATCTTATAAGGTATTTTCAATGATACACTGCATATTACGTTATATTACATGGTATTTTCAATGATACACTGCGTATTACGTTATATTATAAGGTATTTTCAATGATACACTGCATATTACGTTATATTATAAGGTATTTTCAATGATAAACTACGATATATTAGAAGGCATTTTCAATGATACACTGCATATTACGTTATATTATAATGTATTTTCAATGATACACTGCATATTACGTTATATTATAATGTATTTTCAATGATACACTGCATATTACGTTATATTATAAGGTATTTTCAATGATACACTGGATATTACGCTATATTAGCAGGTATTTTCAATGATACACTGCATATTACGTTATATTATAATGTATTTTTTAATGATACACTGCATATTACGTTATATTATAATGTATTTTCAATGATACACTGCATATTACGTTATATTATAAGGTATTTTCAATGATACACTGGATATTACGCTATATTAGAAGGTATTTTCAATGATACACTGCATATTACGTTATATTATAATGTATTTTCAATGATACACTGCATATTACGCTATATTATAAGGTATTTTCAATGATATACTGCATATTACGCTATATTATAAGGTATTTTCATTGATATACTGCATATTACGCTATATTATAAGGTATTTTCAATGATACACTGCATATTAGGATATGTTATAAGGTATTTTCAATGATACACTGCATATTACGTTATATTATAAGGTATTTTCAATGATACACTGCATATTACGTTATATTATAAGGTATTTTCAATGATACACTGCATGTTACGTTATATTATAAGGTATTTTCAATGATATACTGCATATTACGTTATATTATAAGGTATTTTCAATGATACACTGCATATTACGCTATATTATAAGGTATTTTCAATGATGTACTGCATATTACGCTATATTATAAGGTATTTTCAATGATATACTGCATATTACGCTATATTATAAGGTATATTCAATGATACACTGCATATTACGTTATATTATAAGGTATTTTCAATGATACACTGCATGTTACGTTATATTATAAGGTATTTTCAATGATACACTGCATATTACGTTATATTACATGGTATTTTCAATGATACACTGCATATTACGTTATGTTATAAGGTATTTTCAATGATACACTGCATATTACGTTATATTATAAGGTATTTTCAATGATAAACTACGATATATTAGAAGGCATTTTCAATGATACACTGCATATTACGTTATATTATAAGGTATTTTCAATGATAAACTACGAAAAATTAGAAGGCATTTTCAATGATACACTGCATATTACGTTATATTAGAAGGTATTTTCAATGATACACTGCATATTAAGCTATATTATAAGGTATTTTCAATGATACACTGCATATTACGTTCTATTAGAAGGTATTTTCAATGATAAACTACGATATATTAGAAGGTATTTTCAATGATACACTGCATATTACGTTATATTATAAGGTATTTTCAATGATACACTGCATATTACGTTATATTATAAGGTATTTTCAAAGTTACACTACAAATTACGATATGTTATAAGGTATTTCCAATGATACACTGCATATTACGTTATATTACATGGTATTTTCAATGATACACTGCATATTACGTTATATTATAAGGTATTTTCAATGATACACTGCATATTACGTTATATTATAAGGTATTTTCAATGATACACTGCATATTACGTTATATTAGAAGGTATTTTCAATGATACACTGCATATTACGTTATATTATAAGGTATTTTCAGTGATACACTGCATATTACGTTATATTATAAGGTATTGTCAAAGATACACTACAAATTACGATATCTTATAAGGTATTTTCAATGATACACTGCATATTACGTTATATTACATGGTATTTTCAATGATACACTGCGTATTACGTTATATTATAAGGTATTTTCAATGATACACTGCATATTACGTTATATTATAAGGTATTTTCTATGATAAACTACGATATATTAGAAGGCATTTTCAATGATACACTGCATATTACGTTATATTATAATGTATTTTCAATGATACACTGCATATTACGTTATATTATAAGGTATTTTCAATGATACACTGCATATTACGTTATATTATAAGGTATTTTCAATGATACACTGGATATTACGCTATATTAGAAGGTATTTTCAATGATACACTGCATATTACGTTATATTATAAGGTATTTTCAATGATACACTGCATATTACGTTATATTATAATGTATTTTCAATGATACACTGCATATTACGTTATATTATAAGGTATTTTCAATGATACACTGGATATTACGCTATATTAGAAGGTATTTTCAATGATAAACTACGAAAAATTAGAAGGCATTTTCAATGATACACTGCATATTACGTTATATTAGAAGGTATTTTCAATGATACACTGCATATTACGTTATATTATAAGGTATTTTCAAAGTTACACTACAAATTACGATATGTTATAAGGTATTTCCAATGATACACTGCATATTACGTTATATTACATGGTATTTTCAATGATACACTGCATATTACGTTATATTATAAGGTATTTTCAATGATACACAGCATATTACGCTATATTATAAGGTATTTTCAATGATACACTGCATATTACGTTATATTAGAAGGTATTTTCAATGATACACTGCATATTACGTTATATTATAAGGTATTTTCAGTGATACACTGGATATTACGTTATATTATAAGGTATTGTCAAAGATACACTACAAATTACGATATCTTATAAGGTATTTTCAATGATACACTGCATATTACGTTATATTACATGGTATTTTCAATGATACACTGCGTATTACGTTATATTATAAGGTATTTTCAATGATACACTGCATATTACGTTATATTATAAGGTATTTTCTATGATAAACTACGATATATTAGAAGGCATTTTCAATGATACACTGCATATTACGTTATATTATAATGTATTTTCAATGATACACTGCATATTACGTTATATTATAATGTATTTTCAATGATACACTGCATATTACGTTATATTATAAGGTATTTTCAATGATACACTGGATATTACGCTATATTAGAAGGTATTTTCAATGATACACTGCATATTACGTTATATTATAAGGTATTTTCAATGATACACTGCATATTACGTTATATTATAATGTATTTTCAATGATACACTGCATATTACGTTATATTATAAGGTATTTTCAATGATACACTGGATATTACGCTATATTAGAAGGTATTTTCAATGATACACTGCATATTACGTTATATTATAATGTATTTTCAATGATACACTGCATATTACGCTATATTATAAGGTATTTTCAATGATACACTGCATATTACGCTATATTATAAGGTATTTTCAATGATATACTGCATATTACGCTATATTATAAGGTATTTTCAATGATACACTGCATATTAGGATATGTTATAAGGTATTTTCAATGATACACTGCATATTACGTTATATTATAAGGTATTTTCAATGATACACTGCATATTACGTTATATTGTAAGGTATTTTCAATGATACACTGCATATTACGTTATATTATAAGGTATTTTCAATGATACACTGCATATTACGCTATATTATAAGGTATTTTCAATGATATATTGCATATTACGCTACATTATAAGGTATTTTCAATGATACACTGCATATTACGCTATATTATAAGGTATTTTCAATGATACACTGCATATTACGTTATATTATAAGGTATTTTCAATGATACACTGCATATTACGTTATATTATAAGGTTTTTCAATGATACACTGCATATTACGTTATATTAGAAGGTATTTTCAATGATACACTGCATATTACGTTATATTATAAGGTATTTTCAATGATACACTGCATATTACGCTATATTATAAGGTATTTTCAATGATACACTGCATATTACGTTATATTAGAAGGTATTTTCAATGATAAACTACGATATATTAGAAGGTATTTTCAATGATACACTGCATATTACGTTATATTATAAGGTATTTTCAATGATACACTGCATATTACGTTATATTATAAGGTATTTTCAATGATACACTGCATATTACGTTATATTAGAAGGTATTTTCAATGATACACTGCATATTAGGATATGTTATAAGGTATTTTCAATGATACACTGCATATTACGTTATATTAGAAGGTATTTTCAATGATACACTGCATATTACGTTATATTATAAGGTATTTTCAATGATACACTGCATATTACGTTATATTATAAGGTTTTTCAATGATACACTGCATATTACGTTATATTAGAAGGTATTTTCAATGATACACTGCATATTACGTTATATTATAAGGTATTTTCAATGATACACTGCATATTACGCTATATTATAAGGTATTTTCAATGATACACTGCATATTACGTTATATTAGAAGGTATTTTCAATGATAAACTACGATATATTAGAAGGTATTTTCAATGATACACTGCATATTACGTTATATTATAAGGTATTTTCTATGATACACTGCATATTACGCTATATTATAAGGTATTTTCAATGATATACTGCATATTACGTTATATTATAAGGTATTTTCAATGATACACTGCATATTACGCTATATTATAAGGTATTTTCAATGATATACTGCATATTACGCTATATTATAAGGTATTTTCAATGATACATTGCATATTACGTTATATTATAAGGTATTTTCAATGATACACTGCATATTACGTTATATTACAAGGTATTTTCAATGATACACTGCATATTACGTTATATTATAAGGTATTTTCAATGATACACTGCATATTACGTTCTATTATAAGGTATTTTCAATGATAAACTACGATATATTAGAAGGCATTTTCAATGATACACTGCATATTACGTTATATTAGAAGGTATTTTCAATGATACACTGCATATTACGTTATATTATAATGTATTATCAATGATACACTGCATATTACGTTATATTACAAGGTATTTTCAATGATACACTGCATATTACGATATGATATAAGGTATTTTCAATGATACACTGCATATTACGTTATATCGTAAGGTATTTTCAATGATACACTGCATATTACGTTATATTATAAGGTATTTTCAATGATAAACTACGATATATTAGAAGGCATTTTCAATGATACACTGCATATTACGTTATATTAGAAGGTATTTTCAATGATACACTGCATATTACGTTATATTATAATGTATTTTTAATGATACACTGCATATTACGTTATATTATAATGTATTTTCAATGATACACTGCATATTACGATATATTACATGGTATTTTCAATGAAACAATGTATATTACATTATATTATAAGGTATTTTCAATGATACACTGCATGTTACGTTATAGTATAAGGTATTTTCTATGATATACTGCATATTACGTTATATTATAAGGTATTTTCAATGATACACTGCATATTACGTTATATTATAAGGTATTTTCAATGATAAACTACGATATATTAGAAGGCATTTTCAATGATACACTGCATATTACGTTATATTAGAAGGTATTTTCAATGATACACTGCATATTACGTTATATTATAATGTATTTTTAATGATACACTGCATATTACGTTATATTATAAGGTATTTTCAATGATACACTGCATATTACGATATATTACATGGTATTTTCAATGAAACAATGTATATTACATTATATTATAAGGTATTTTCAATGATACACTGCATGTTACGTTATAGTATAAGGTATTTTCTATGATATACTGCATATTACGCTATATTATAAGGTATTTTCAATGATATACTGCATATTACGCTATATTATAAGGTATTTTCAATGATACACTGCATATTAGGATATGTTATAAGGTATTTTCAATGATACACTGCATATTACGTTATATTATAAGGTATTTTCAATGATACACTGCATATTACGTTATATTGTAAGGTATTTTCAATGATACACTGCATATTACGTTATATTATAAGGTATTTTCAATGATACACTGCATATTACGCTATATTATAAGGTATTTTCAATGATATACTGCATATTACGCTACATTATAAGGTATTTTCAATGATACACTGCATATTACGCTATATTATAAGGTATTTTCAATGATACACTGCATATTACGTTATATTATAAGGTATTTTCAATGATACACTGCATATTACGTTATATTATAAGGTATTTTCAATGATACACTGCATATTACGTTATATTAGAAGGTATTTTCAATGATACACTGCATATTACGTTATATTATAAGGTATTTTCAATGATACACTGCATATTACGCTATATTATAAGGTATTTTCAATGATACACTGCATATTACGTTCTATTAGAAGGTATTTTCAATGATGAACTACGATATATTAGAAGGTATTTTCAATGATACACTGCATATTACGTTATATTATAAGGTATTTTCAATGATACACTGCATATTACGTTCTATTATAAGGTATTTTCAATGATAAACTACGATATATTAGAAGGCATTTTCAATGATACACTGCATATTACGTTATATTAGAAGGTATTTTCAATGATACACTGCATATTACGTTATATTATAATGTATTTTCAATGATACACTGCATATTACGTTATATTACAAGGTATTTTCAATGATACACTGCATATTACGATATGATATAAGGTATTTTCAATGATACACTGCATATTACGTTATATTATAAGGTATTTTCAATGATAAACTACGATATATTAGAAGGCATTTTCAATGATACACTGCATATTACGTTATATTAGAAGGTATTTTCAATGATACACTGCATATTACGTTATATTATAATGTATTTTCAATGATACACTGCATATTACGTTATATTACAAGGTATTTTCAATGATACACTGCATATTACGATATGATATAAGGTATTTTCAATGATACACTGCATACTACGTTATATCGTAAGGTATTTTCAATGATACACTGCATATTACGTTATATTATAAGGTATTTTCAATGATAAACTACGATATATTAGAAGGTATTTTCAATGATACACTGCATATTACGTTATATTATAAGGTATTTTCAATGATAAACTACGATATATTAGAAGGCATTTTCAATGATACACTGCATATTACGTTATATTAGAAGGTATTTTCAATGATACACTGCATATTACGTTATATTATAATGTATTTTCAATGATACACTGCATATTACGTTATATTACAAGGTATTTTCAATGATACACTGCATATTACGATATGATATAAGGTATTTTCAATGATACACTGCATATTACGTTATATCGTAAGGTATTTTCAATGATACACTGCATATTACGTTATGATATAAGGTATTTTCAATGATACACTGCATATTACGTTATATTATAAGGTATTTTCTATGATAAACTACGATATATTAGAAGGCATTTTCAATGATACACTGCATATTACGTTATATTATAATGTATTTTCAATGATACACTGCATATTACGTTATATTATAATGTATTTTCAATGATACACTGCATATTACGTTATATTATAAGGTATTTTCAATGATACACTGGATATTACGCTATATTAGAAGGTATTTTCAATGATACACTGCATATTACGTTATATTATAATGTATTTTCAATGATACACTGCATATTACGCTATATTATAAGGTATTTTCAATGATATACTGCATATTACGCTATATTATAAGGTATTTTCAATGATACACTGCATATTACGCTATATTATAAGGTATTTTCAATGATATACTGCATATTACGCTATATTATAAGGTATTTTCAATGATACACTGCATATTACGTTATATTATAAGGTATTTTCAATGATACACTGCATATTACGATATGATATAAGGTATTTTCAATGATACACTGCATATTACGTTATATCGTAAGGTATTTTCAATGATACACTGCATATTACGTTATATTATAAGGTATTTTCAATGATAAACTACGATATATTAGAAGGCATTTTCAATGATACACTGCATATTACGTTATATTAGAAGGTATTTTCAATGATACACTGCATATTACGTTATATTATAATGTATTTTCAATGATACACTGCATATTACGTTATATTATAAGGTATTTTCAATGATACACTGGATATTACGCTATATTAGAAGGTATTTTCAATGATAAACTACGAAAAATTAGAAGGCATTTTCAATGATACACTGCATATTACGTTATATTAGAAGGTATTTTCAATGATACACTGCATATTACGTTATATTATAAGGTATTTTCAAAGTTACACTACAAATTACGATATGTTATAAGGTATTTCCAATGATACACTGCATATTACGTTATATTACATGGTATTTTCAATGATACACTGCATATTACGTTATATTATAAGGTATTTTCAATGATACACTGCATATTACGTTATATTATAAGGTATTTTCAATGATACACTGCATATTACGTTATATTAGAAGGTATTTTCAATGATACACTGCATATTACGTTATATTATAAGGTATTTTCAGTGATACACTGCATATTACGTTATATTATAAGGTATTGTCAAAGATACACTACAAATTACGATATCTTATAAGGTATTTTCAATGATACACTGCATATTACGTTATATTACATGGTATTTTCAATGATACACTGCGTATTACGTTATATTATAAGGTATTTTCAATGATACACTGCATATTACGTTATATTATAAGGTATTTTCTATGATAAACTACGATATATTAGAAGGCATTTTCAATGATACACTGCATATTACGTTATATTATAATGTATTTTCAATGATACACTGCATATTACGTTATATTATAATGTATTTTCAATGATACACTGCATATTACGTTATATTATAAGGTATTTTCAATGATACACTGGATATTACGCTATATTAGAAGGTATTTTCAATGATACACTGCATATTACGTTATATTATAAGGTATTTTCAATGATACACTGCATATTACGTTATATTATAATGTATTTTCAATGATACACTGCATATTACGTTATATTATAAGGTATTTTCAATGATACACTGGATATTACGCTATATTAGAAGGTATTTTCAATGATACACTGCATATTACGTTATATTATAAGGTATTTTCAATGATACACTGCATATTACGCTATATTATAAGGTATTTTCAATGATATACTGCATATTACGCTATATTATAAGGTATTTTCATTGATATACTGCATATTACGCTATATTATAAGGTATTTTCAATGATACACTGCATATTAGGATATGTTATAAGGTATTTTCAATGATACACTGCATATTACGTTATATTATAAGGTATTTTCAATGATACACTGCATATTACGTTATATTATAAGGTATTTTCAATGATACACTGCATGTTACGTTATATTATAAGGTATTTTCAATGATATACTGCATATTACGTTATATTATAAGGTATTTTCAATGATACACTGCATATTACGCTATATTATAAGGTATTTTCAATGATGTACTGCATATTACGCTATATTATAAGGTATTTTCAATGATATACTGCATATTACGCTATATTATAAGGTATATTCAATGATACACTGCATATTACGTTATATTATAAGGTATTTTCAATGATACACTGCATGTTACGTTATATTATAAGGTATTTTCAATGATACACTGCATATTACGTTATATTACATGGTATTTTCAATGATACACTGCATATTACGTTATGTTATAAGGTATTTTCAATGATACACTGCATATTACGTTATATTATAAGGTATTTTCAATGATAAACTACGATATATTAGAAGGCATTTTCAATGATACACTGCATATTACGTTATATTATAAGGTATTTTCAATGATAAACTACGAAAAATTAGAAGGCATTTTCAATGATACACTGCATATTACGTTATATTAGAAGGTATTTTCAATGATACACTGCATATTACGTTATATTATAAGGTATTCTCAATGATACACTGCATATTACGTTCTATTAGAAGGTATTTTCAATGATAAACTACGATATATTAGAAGGTATTTTCAATGATACACTGCATATTACGTTATATTATAAGGTATTTTCAATGATACACTGCATATTACGTTATATTATAAGGTATTTTCAAAGTTACACTACAAATTACGATATGTTATAAGGTATTTCCAATGATACACTGCATATTACGTTATATTACATGGTATTTTCAATGATACACTGCATATTACGTTATATTATAAGGTATTTTCAATGATACACTGCATATTACGTTATATTATAAGGTATTTTCAATGATACACTGCATATTACGTTATATTAGAAGGTATTTTCAATGATACACTGCATATTACGTTATATTATAAGGTATTTTCAGTGATACACTGCATATTACGTTATATTATAAGGTATTGTCAAAGATACACTACAAATTACGATATCTTATAAGGTATTTTCAATGATACACTGCATATTACGTTATATTACATGGTATTTTCAATGATACACTGCGTATTACGTTATATTATAAGGTATTTTCAATGATACACTGCATATTACGTTATATTATAAGGTATTTTCAATGATAAACTACGATATATTAGAAGGCATTTTCAATGATACACTGCATATTACGTTATATTATAATGTATTTTCAATGATACACTGCATATTACGTTATATTATAATGTATTTTCAATGATACACTGCATATTACGTTATATTATAAGGTATTTTCAATGATACACTGGATATTACGCTATATTAGAAGGTATTTTCAATGATACACTGCATATTACGTTATATTATAATGTATTTTCAATGATACACTGCATATTACGTTATATTATAAGGTATTTTCAATGATACACTGCATATTACGTTATATTATAAGGTATTTTCAATGATACACTGGATATTACGCTATATTAGAAGGTATTTTCAATGATAAACTACGAAAAATTAGAAGGCATTTTCAATGATACACTGCATATTACGTTATATTAGAAGGTATTTTCAATGATACACTGCATATTACGTTATATTATAAGGTATTTTCAAAGTTACACTACAAATTACGATATGTTATAAGGTATTTCCAATGATACACTGCATATTACGTTATATTACATGGTATTTTCAATGATACACTGCATATTACGTTATATTATAAGGTATTTTCAATGATACACTGCATATTACGTTATATTATAAGGTATTTTCAATGATACACTGCATATTACGTTATATTAGAAGGTATTTTCAATGATACACTGCATATTACGTTATATTATAAGGTATTTTCAATGATACACTGCATATTACGTTATATTATAAGGTATTGTCAAAGATACACTACAAATTACGATATCTTATAAGGTATTTTCAATGATACACTGCATATTACGTTATATTACATGGCATTTTCAATGATACACTGCATATTACGTTATATTATAAGGTATTTTCAATGATACACTGCATATTACGTTATATTATAAGGTATTTTCTATGATAAACTACGATATATTAGAAGGCATTTTCAATGATACACTGCATATTACGTTATATTATAATGTATTTTCAATGATACACTGCATATTACGTTATATTATAATGTATTTTCAATGATACACTGCATATTACGTTATATTATAAGGTATTTTCAATGATACACTGGATATTACGCTATATTAGAAGGTATTTTCAATGATACACTGCATATTACGTTATATTATAATGTATTTTCAATGATACACTGCATATTACGTTATATTATAAGGTATTTTCAATGATACACTGCATATTACGTTATATTATAAGGTATTTTCAATGATACACTGGATATTACGCTATATTAGAAGGTATTTTCAATGATACACTGCATATTACGTTATATTATAATGTATTTTCAATGATACACTGCATATTACGCTATATTATAAGGTATTTTCAATGATATACTGCATATTACGCTATATTATAAGGTATTTTCAATGATATACTGCATATTACGCTATATTATAAGGTATTTTCAATGATACACTGCATATTAGGATATGTTATAAGGTATTTTCAATGATACACTGCATATTACGTTATATTATAAGGTATTTTCAATGATACACTGCATATTACGTTATATTGTAAGGTATTTTCAATGATACACTGCATATTACGTTATATTATAAGGTATTTTCAATGATACACTGCATATTACGCTATATTATAAGGTATTTTCAATGATATATTGCATATTACGCTATATTATAAGGTATTTTCAATGATACACTGCATATTACGCTATATTATAATGTATTTTCAATGATACACTGCATATTACGTTATATTATAAGGTATTTTCAATGATACACTGCATATTACGTTATATTATAAGGTTTTTCAATGATACACTGCATATTACGTTATATTAGAAGGTATTTTCAATGATACACTGCATATTACGTTATATTATAAGGTATTTTCAATGATACACTGCATATTACGTTATATTATAAGGTATTTTCAATGATACACTGCATATTACGTTATATTAGAAGGTATTTTCAATGATAAACTACGATATATTAGAAGGTATTTTCAATGATACACTGCATATTACGTTATATTATAAGGTATTTTCAATGATACACTGCATATTACGTTATATTATAAGGTATTTTCAATGATACACTGCATATTACGTTATATTAGAAGGTATTTTCAATGATACACTGCATATTAGGATATGTTATAAGGTATTTTCAATGATACACTGCATATTACGTTATATTAGAAGGTATTTTCAATGATACACTGCATATTACGTTATATTATAAGGTATTTTCAATGATACACTGCATATTACGTTATATTATAAGGTTTTTCAATGATACACTGCATATTACGTTATATTAGAAGGTATTTTCAATGATACACTGCATATTACGTTATATTATAAGGTATTTTCAATGATACACTGCATATTACGTTATATTATAAGGTATTTTCAATGATACACTGCATATTACGTTATATTAGAAGGTATTTTCAATGATAAACTACGATATATTAGAAGGTATTTTCAATGATACACTGCATATTACGTTATATTATAAGGTATTTTCTATGATACACTGCATATTACGCTATATTATAAGGTATTTTCAATGATATACTGCATATTACGTTATATTATAAGGTATTTTCAATGATACACTGCATATTACGCTATATTATAAGGTATTTTCAATGATATACTGCATATTACGCTATATTATAAGGTATTTTCAATGATACATTGCATATTACGTTATATTATAAGGTATTTTCAATGATACACTGCATATTACGTTATATTACATGGTATTTTCAATGATACACTGCATATTACGTTATATTATAAGGTATTTTCAATGATACACTGCATATTACGTTCTATTATAAGGTATTTTCAATGATAAACTACGATATATTAGAAGGCATTTTCAATGATACACTGCATATTACGTTATATTAGAAGGTATTTTCAATGATACACTGCATATTACGTTATATTATAAGGTATTTTCAATGATACACTGCATATTACGTTATATTACAAGGTATTTTCAATGATACACTGCATATTACGATATGATATAAGGTATTTTCAATGATACACTGCATATTACGTTATATCGTAAGGTATTTTCAATGATACACTGCATATTACGTTATATTATAAGGTATTTTCAATGATAAACTACGATATATTAGAAGGCATTTTCAATGATACACTGCATATTACGTTATATTAGAAGGTATTTTCAATGATACACTGCATATTACGTTATATTATAATGTATTTTTAATGATACACTGCATATTACGTTATATTATAATGTATTTTCAATGATACACTGCATATTACGATATATTACATGGTATTTTCAATGAAACAATGTATATTACATTATATTATAAGGTATTTTCAATGATACACTGCATGTTACGTTATAGTATAAGGTATTTTCTATGATATACTGCATATTACGTTATATTATAAGGTATTTTCAATGATACACTGCATATTACGTTATATTATAAGGTATTTTCAATGATAAACTACGATATATTAGAAGGCATTTTCAATGATACACTGCATATTACGTTATATTAGAAGGTATTTTCAATGATACACTGCATATTACGTTATATTATAATGTATTTTTAATGATACACTGCATATTACGTTATATTATAATGTATTTTCAATGATACACTGCATATTACGATATATTACATGGTATTTTCAATGAAACAATGTATATTACATTATATTATAAGGTATTTTCAATGATACACTGCATATTACGTTATATTATAAGGTATTTTCAATGATATACTGCATATTACGCTATATTATAAGGTATTTTCAATGATATACTGCATATTACGCTATATTATAAGGTATTTTCAATGATACACTGCATATTAGGATATGTTATAAGGTATTTTCAATGATACACTGCATATTACGTTATATTATAAGGTATTTTCAATGATACACTGCATATTACGTTATATTGTAAGGTATTTTCAATGATACACTGCATATTACGTTATATTATAAGGTATTTTCAATGATACACTGCATATTACGCTATATTATAAGGTATTTTCAATGATATACTGCATATTACGCTACATTATAAGGTATTTTCAATGATACACTGCATATTACGCTATATTATAAGGTATTTTCAATGATACACTGCATATTACGTTATATTATAAGGTATTTTCAATGATACACTGCATATTACGTTCTATTATAAGGTATTTTCAATGATAAACTACGATATATTAGAAGGCATTTTCAATGATACACTGCATATTACGTTATATTAGAAGGTATTTTCAATGATACACTGCATATTACGTTATATTATAATGTATTTTCAATGATACACTGCATATTACGTTATATTACAAGGTATTTTCAATGATACACTGCATATTACGATATGATATAAGGTATTTTCAATGATACACTGCATATTACGTTCTATTATAAGGTATTTTCAATGATAAACTACGATATATTAGAAGGCATTTTCAATGATACACTGCATATTACGTTATATTAGAAGGTATTTTCAATGATACACTGCATATTACGTTATATTATAAGGTATTTTCAATGATACACTGCATATTACGTTATATTACAAGGTATTTTCAATGATACACTGCATATTACGATATGATATAAGGTATTTTCAATGATACACTGCATACTACGTTATATCGTAAGGTATTTTCAATGATACACTGCATATTACGTTATATTATAAGGTATTTTCAATGATAAACTACGATATATTAGAAGGTATTTTCAATGATACACTGCATATTACGTTCTATTATAAGGTATTTTCAATGATAAACTACGATATATTAGAAGGCATTTTCAATGATACACTGCATATTACGTTATATTAGAAGGTATTTTCAATGATACACTGCATATTACGTTATATTATAATGTATTTTCAATGATACACTGCATATTACGTTATATTACAAGGTATTTTCAATGATACACTGCATATTACGATATGATATAAGGTATTTTCAATGATACACTGCATATTACGTTATATTATAAGGTATTTTCTATGATAAACTACGATATATTAGAAGGCATTTTCAATGATACACTGCATATTACGTTATATTATAATGTATTTTCAATGATACACTGCATATTACGTTATATTATAATGTATTTTCAATGATACACTGCATATTACGTTATATTATAAGGTATTTTCAATGATACACTGGATATTACGCTATATTAGAAGGTATTTTCAATGATACACTGCATATTACGTTATATTATAATGTATTTTCAATGATACACTGCATATTACGCTATATTATAAGGTATTTTTAATGATATACTGCATATTACGCTATATTATAAGGTATTTTCAATGATACACTGCATATTACGCTATATTATAAGGTATTTTCAATGATATACTGCATATTACGCTATATTATAAGGTATTTTCAATGATACACTGCATATTACGTTATATTATAAGGTATTTTCAATGATACACTGCATATTACGATATGATATAAGGTATTTTCAATGATACACTGCATATTACGTTATATCGTAAGGTATTTTCAATGATACACTGCATATTACGTTATATTATAAGGTATTTTCAATGATAAACTACGATATATTAGAAGGCATTTTCAATGATACACTGCATATTACGTTATATTATAAGGTATTTTCAATGATACACTGCATATTACGTTATATTATAATGTATTTTTAATGATACACTGCATATTACGTTATATTATAATGTATTTTCAATGATACACTGCATATTACGATATATTACATGGTATTTTCAATGAAACAATGTATATTACATTATATTATAAGGTATTTTCAATGATACACTGCATGTTACGTTATAGTATAAGGTATTTTCTATGATATACTGCATATTACGTTATATTATAAGGTATTTTCAATGATACACTGCATATTACGTTATATTATAAGGTATTTTCAATGATAAACTACGATATATTAGAAGGCATTTTCAATGATACACTGCATATTACGTTATATTGTAAGGTATTTTCAATGATACACTGCATATTACGTTATATTATAAGGTATTTTCAATGATACACTGCATATTACGCTATATTATAAGGTATTTTCAATGATATACTGCATATTACGCTACATTATAAGGTATTTTCAATGATACACTGCATATTACGCTATATTATAAGGTATTTTCAATGATACACTGCATATTACGTTATATTATAAGGTATTTTCAATGATACACTGCATATTACGTTATATTATAAGGTATTTTCAATGATACACTGCATATTACGTTATATTAGAAGGTATTTTCAATGATACACTGCATATTACGTTATATTATAAGGTATTTTCAATGATACACTGCATATTACGCTATATTATAAGGTATTTTCAATGATACACTGCATATTACGTTCTATTAGAAGGTATTTTCAATGATGAACTACGATATATTAGAAGGTATTTTCAATGATACACTGCATATTACGTTATATTATAAGGTATTTTCAATGATACACTGCATATTACGTTCTATTATAAGGTATTTTCAATGATAAACTACGATATATTAGAAGGCATTTTCAATGATACACTGCATATTACGTTATATTAGAAGGTATTTTCAATGATACACTGCATATTACGTTATATTATAATGTATTTTCAATGATACACTGCATATTACGTTATATTACAAGGTATTTTCAATGATACACTGCATATTACGATATGATATAAGGTATTTTCAATGATACACTGCATATTACGTTCTATTATAAGGTATTTTCAATGATAAACTACGATATATTAGAAGGCATTTTCAATGATACACTGCATATTACGTTATATTAGAAGGTATTTTCAATGATACACTGCATATTACGTTATATTAGAAGGTATTTTCAATGATACACTGCATATTACGTTATATTATAAGGTATTTTCAATGATACACTGCATTATTACGCTATATTATAAGGTATTTTCAATGATACACTGCATATTACGTTCTATTAGAAGGTATTTTCAATGATGAACTACGATATATTAGAAGGTATTTTCAATGATACACTGCATATTACGTTATATTATAAGGTATTTTCAATGATACACTGCATATTACGTTCTATTATAAGGTATTTTCAATGATAAACTACGATATATTAGAAGGCATTTTCAATGATACACTGCATATTACGTTATATTAGAAGGTATTTTCAATGATACACTGCATATTACGTTATATTATAATGTATTTTCAATGATACACTGCATATTACGTTATATTACAAGGTATTTTTCAATGATACACTGCATAATTACGATATGATATAAGGTATTTTCAATGATACACTGCATATTACGTTCTATTATAAGGTATTTTCAATGATAAACTACGATATATTAGAAGGCATTTTCAATGATACACTGCATATTACGTTATATTAGAAGGTATTTTCAATGATACACTGCATATTACGTTTATATTATAATGTATTTTCAATGATACACTGCATATTACGTTATATTACAAGGTATTTTCAATGATACACTGCATATTACGATATGATATAAGGTATTTTCAATGATACACTGCATACTACGTTATATCGTAAGGTATTTTCAATGATACACTGCATATTACGTTATATTATAAGGTATTTTCAATGATAAACTACGATATATTAGAAGGTATTTTCAATGATACACTGCATATTACGTTCTATTATAAGGTATTTTCAATGATAAACTACGATATATTAGAAGGCATTTTCAATGATACACTGCATATTACGTTATATTAGAAGGTATTTTCAATGATACACTGCATATTACGTTATATTATAATGTATTTTCAATGATACACTGCATATTACGTTATATTACAAGGTATTTTCAATGATACACTGCATATTACGATATGATATAAGGTATTTTTCAATGATACACTGCATATTACGTTATATTATAAGGTATTTTCTATGATAAACTACGATATATTAGAAGGCATTTTCAATGATACACTGCATATTACGTTATATTATAATGTATTTTCAATGATACACTGCATATTACGTTATATTATAATGTATTTTCAATGATACACTGCATATTACGTTATATTATAAGGTATTTTCAATGATACACTGCATATTACGCTATATTATAAGGTATTTTTAATGATATACTGCATATTACGCTATATTATAAGGTATTTTCAATGATACACTGCATATTACGCTATATTATAAGGTATTTTCAATGATATACTGCATATTACGCTATATTATAAGGTATTTTCAATGATACACTGCATATTACGTTATATTATAAGGTATTTTCAATGATACACTGCATATTACGATATGATATAAGGTATTTTCAATGATACACTGCATATTACGTTATATCGTAAGGTATTTTCAATGATACACTGCATATTACGTTATATTATAAGGTATTTTCAATGATAAACTACGATATATTAGAAGGCATTTTCAATGATACACTGCATATTACGTTATATTAGAAGGTATTTTCAATGATACACTGCATATTACGTTATATTATAATGTATTTTTAATGATACACTGCATATTACGTTATATTATAATGTATTTTCAATGATACACTGCATATTACGATATATTACATGGTATTTTCAATGAAACAATGTATATTACATTATATTATAAGGTATTTTCAATGATACACTGCATGTTACGTTATAGTATAAGGTATTTTCTATGATATACTGCATATTACGTTATATTATAAGGTATTTTCAATGATACACTGCATATTACGGTATATTATAAGGTATTTTCAATGATAATCTACGATATATTAGAAGGCATTTTCAATGATACACTGCATATTACGTTATATTAGAAGGTATTTTCAATGATACACTGCATATTACGTTATATTATAATGTATTTTTAATGATACACTGCATATTACGTTATATTATAATGTATTTTCAATGATACACTGCATATTACGATATATTACATGGTATTTTCAATGAAAACAATGTATATTACATTATATTATAAGGTATTTTCAATGATACACTGCATGTTACGTTATAGTATAAGGTATTTTCTATGATATACTGCATATTACGCTATATTATAAGGTATTTTCAATGATATACTGCATATTACGCTATATTATAAGGTATTTTCAATGATACACTGCATATTACGATATGTTATAAGGTATTTTCAATGATACACTGCATATTACGTTATATTATAAGGTATTTTCAATGATACACTGCATATTACGTTATATTATAAGGTATTTTCAAAGTTACACTACAAATTACGATATGTTATAAGGTATTTCCAATGATACACTGCATATTACGTTATATTACATGGTATTTTCAATGATACACTGCATATTACGTTATATTATAAGGTATTTTCAATGATACACTGCATATTACGTTATATTATAAGGTATTTTCAATGATACACTGCATATTACGTTATATTAGAAGGTATTTTCAAAGATACACTACAAATTACGATATCTTATAAGGTATTTTCAATGATACACTGCATATTACGTTATATTACATGGTATTTTCAATGATACACTGCGTATTACGTTATATTATAAGGTATTTTCAATGATACACTGCATATTACGTTATATTATAAGGTATTTTCTATGATAAACTACGATATATTAGAAGGCATTTTCAATGATACACTGCATATTACGTTATATTATAATGTATTTTCAATGATACACTGCATATTACGTTATATTATAATGTATTTTCAATGATACACTGCATATTACGTTATATTGTAAGGTATTTTCAATGATACACTGCATATTACGTTATATTATAAGGTATTTTCAATGATACACTGCATATTACGTTATATTATAATGTATTTTCAATGATACACTGCATATTACGTTATATTACAAGGTATTTTCAATGATACACTGCATATTACGATATGATATAAGGTATTTTCAATGATACACTGCATATTACGTTATATCGTAAGGTATTTTCAATGATACACTGCATATTACGTTATATTATAAGGTATTTTCAATGATAAACTACGATATATTAGAAGGCATTTTCAATGATACACTGCATATTACGTTATATTAGAAGGTATTTTCAATGATACACTGCATATTACGTTATATTATAATGTATTTTTAATGATACACTGCATATTACGTTATATTATAATGTATTTTCCATGATACACTGCATATTACGATATATTACATGGTATTTTCAATGAAACAATGTATATTACATTATATTATAAGGTATTTTCAATGATACACTGCATGTTACGTTATAGTATAAGGTATTTTCTATGATATACTGCATATTACGCTATATTATAAGGTATTTTCAATGATACACTGCATATTAGGATATGTTATAAGGTATTTTCAATGATACACTGCATATTACGTTATATTATAAGGTATTTTCAATGATACACTGCATATTACGTTATATTATAAGGTATTTTCAAAGTTACACTACAAATTACGATATGTTATAAGGTATTACCAATGATACACTGCATATTACGTTATATTACATGGTATTTTCAATGATACACTGCATATTACGTTATATTATAAGGTATTTTCAATGATACACTGCATATTACGTTATATTATAAGGTATTTTCAATGATAAACTACGATATATTAGAAGGCATTTTCAATGATACACTGCATATTACGTTATATTAGAAGGTATTTTCAATGATACACTGCATATTACGTTATATTATAATGTATTTTTAATGATACACTGCATATTACGTTATATTATAATGTATTTTCAATGATACACTGCATATTACGATATATTACATGGTATTTTCAATGAAACAATGAATATTACATTATATTATAAGGTATTTTCAATGATACACTGCATGTTACGTTATAGTATAAGGTATTTTCTATGATATACTGCATATTACGCTATATTATAAGGTATTTTCAATGATATACTGCATATTACGCTATATTATAAGGTATTTTCAATGATACACTGCATATTAGGATATGTTATAAGGTATTTTCAATGATACACTGCATATTACGTTATATTATAAGGTATTTTCAATGATACACTGCATATTACGTTATATTATAAGGTATTTTCAAAGTTACACTACAAATTACGATATGTTATAAGGTATTTCCAATGATACACTGCATATTACGTTATATTACATGGTATTTTCAATGATACACTGCATATTACGTTATATTATAAGGTATTTTCAATGATACACTGCATATTACGTTATATTATAAGGTATTTTCAATGATACACTGCATATTACGTTATATTAGAAGGTATTTTCAATGATACACTGCATATTACGTTATATTATAAGGTATTTTCAGTGATACACTGCATATTACGTTATATTATAAGGTATTGTCAAAGATACACTACAAATTACGATATCTTATAAGGTATTTTCAATGATACACTGCATATTACGTTATATTACATGGTATTTTCAATGATACACTGCGTATTACGTTATATTATAAGGTATTTTCAATGATACACTGCATATTACGTTATATTATAAGGTATTTTCTATGATAAACTACGATATATTAGAAGGCATTTTCAATGATACACTGCATATTACGTTATATTATAATGTATTTTCAATGATACACTGCATATTACGTTATATTATAAGGTATTTTCAATGATACACTGGATAT
>CAKAJI010000230.1:0-49521 GCA_916610255.1 Lasioglossum lativentre | reverse complement strand
CTTATAAATATTTAGTAGTTTAATCATTGAAAATACCTTATAATATAACGTAATATGCAGTGTATCATTGAAAATACCTTAGAATATATGGTAATTCTAGTCTATCAATGAAAATACCTTATAATATAACGTAATATGCAGTGTATCATTGAAAATACCTTTAATATATCGTAATGTGTAGTGTATCATTGAAAATACCTTATAGTATAACGTAATATGCAGTTGCATCATTGAAAATACCTTATAATATAACGTAATATGCGGTGTATCATTGAAAATACCTTATAATATTACGTAATATGCAGTGTATCATTGAAAATACCTTTATAGTATAACGTATATGCAGTGCATCATTGAAAAAACCTTATAATATAACGTAATATGCAGTGTATCATTGAAAATACCTTAGAATATATGGTAATTCTAGTCTATCAATGAATATACCTTATAATATAACGTAATATGCAGTGTATCAGTGAAAATACCTTAGAATATATGGTAATTCTAGTCTATCAATGAAAATACCTTATAATATAACGTAATATGCAGTCCTACCATTGAAAATACCTTATATATAACGTAATTATGATATATATCATTAAAAATACCTTATAAAATAACGTAATATGCAGTATAACCATTGAAAATACTTATAATATAACGTAATATGCAGTGTATCATTGAAAATACATTATAATATAACGTAATATGCAGTGTATCATTGAAAATACCTTATAATATAACGTAATATGCAGTGTATCATTGAAAATACCGTATAGTATAACGTAATATGCAGTGCATCATTGAAAAACCTTATAATATAACGTAATATGCAGTGTATCATTGAAAATACCTTATAATATAACGTAATATGCAGTGTATCATTGAAAATACCTTAGAATATATGGTAATTCTAGTCTATCAATGAAAATACCTTATAATATAACGTAATATGCAGTGTATCAGTGAAAATACCTTATAATATATAGTAGTTTATCATTGAAAATACCTTATAATATATCGTAATATGCAGTGTATCATTAAAAATACCTTATAATATAACGTAATAGGCGGTGTATCATTGAAAATACCTTATAATATAACGTAATATGCAGTCTACCATTGAAAATACAGTATAAAATAATGTAATATGCAGTCTGTCATTGAAAATACCTTATAATATAACGTAATAAGCAGTGTATCATTGAAAATACCTTATAATATATCGTAATTTGTAGTGTATCATTGATAATACCTTATAGTATAACGTAATATGCAGTGTATCATTGAAAATACCTTATAATATAACTTAATATGCAGTGTATCATTGATAATACCTTATGATATAACGTAATATGCAGTCTATCATTGAAAATACATCGAATATATGGTAATACTAGTCTATCAATGAAAATACCTTATAATATAACGTAATATGCAGTGTATCAGTGAAATACCTTATAATATATAGTAGTTTATCATTGAAAATACCTTATAATATAACGTAATATGCAGTGTATCATTGAAAATACCTTAGATATATGGTAATTCTAGTCTATCAATGAAAATACCTTATTATATAACGTAATATGCAGTGTATCATTGAAAATACCTTATAATTTATCGTAATGTGTAGTGTATCATTGAAAATACCTTATAGTAAACGTAATATGCAGTGCATCATTGATAATACCTTAATAATATAACGTAATATGCGGTGTATCATTGAAAATACCTTATAATATTACGTAATATGCAGTGTATCATTGAAAATACCTTATAATATATCGTAATTTGTAGTGTATCATTGAAAATACCTTATAGTATAACGTAATATGCTGTGCATCTTTGAAAAAACCTTATAATATAACGTAATATGCAGTGTATCATTGAAAATACCTTATAATATAACGTAATATGCAGTGTATCATTGAAAATACCTTAGAATATATGGTAATTCTAGTCTATCAATGAAAATACCTTATAATATAACGTAATATGCAGTGTATCATTGAAAATACTTTATAATATATCGTAATGTGTAGTGTATCATTGAAATACCTTATAGTATAACGTAATATGCAGTGCATCATTGAAAAACCCTTATAATATAACGTAATAAGCAGTGTATCATTGAAAATACCTTATAATATAACGTAATATGCGGTGTATCCTTGAAAATACCTTATATTATAACGTAATATGCAGTGTATCATTGAAAATACCTTATAATATAACTTAATATGCAGTGTATCATTGAAAATACCTTATGATATAACGTAATATGCAGTCTATCATGAAAATACATCGAATATATGGTAATTCTAGTCTATCAATGAAAATACCTTATAATATAACGTAATATGCAGTGTATCAGTGAAAATACCTTATAATATATAGTAGTTTATCATTGAAAATACCTTATACATCCTAAACGTAATATGCCAGTGCCTATCATTGAAAATACCTTAGAATATATGGTAATTCTAGTCTCATCAATGATAAATACCTTATAATATAACGTAATATGCAGTGTATCATTGAAAATACCTTATAATATATCGTAATGTGTAGTGTATCATTGAAAATACCTTATAGTATAACGTAATATGCAGTGCATCATTGAAAATACCTTATAATATAACGTAATATGCGGTGTATCATTGAAAATACCTTATAATATTACGTAATATGCAGTGTATCATTGAAAATACCTTATAGTATAACGTAATATGCAGTGCATCATTGAAAAAACCTTATAATATAACGTAATATGCAGTGTATCATTGAAAATACCTTAGAATATATGGTAATTCTAGTCTATCAATGAATATACCTTATAATATAACGTAATATGCAGTGTATCAGTGAAAATACCTTAGAATATATGGTAATTCTAGTCTATCAATGAAAATACCTTATAATATAACGTAATATGCAGTCTACCATTGAAAATACCTTATAATATAACGTAATATGATATATATCATTAAAAATACCTTATAAAATAACGTAATATGCAGTATACCATTGAAATACTTATAATATACGTAATATGCAGTGTATCATTGAAAATACATTATAATATAACGTAATATGCAGTGTATCATTGAAAATACCTTATAATATAACGTAATATGCAGTGTATCATTGAAAATACCGTATAGTATAACGTAATATGCAGTGCATCATTGAAAAAACCTTATATATAACGTAATATGCAGTGTATCATTGAAAATACCTTATAATATAACGTAATATGCAGTGTATCATTGAAAATACCTTAGAATATATGGTAATTCTAGTCTATCAATGAAATACCTTATAATATAACGTAATATGCAGTGTATCAGTGAAAATACCTTATAATATATAGTAGTTTATCATTGAAAATACCTTATAATATATCGTAATATGCAGTGTATCATTGAAAATACCTTATAATATAACGTAATAGGCGGTGTATCATTGAAAATACCTTATAATATAACGTAATATGCAGTCTACCATTGAAATACAGTATAAAATAATGTAATATGCAGTCTGTCATTGAAAATACCTTATAATATAACGTAATATGCAGTGTATCATTGAAAATACCTTATAATATATCGTAATTTGTAGTGTATCATTGATAATACCTTATAGTATAACGTAATATGCAGTGTATCATTGAAAATACCTTATAATATAACGTAATATGCAGTGTATCATTGAAAATACCTTAGAATATATGGTAATTCTAGTCTATCAATGAAAATACCTTATAATATAACGTAATATGCAGTGTATCATTGAAAATACCTTATAATATATCGTAATGTGTAGTGTATCATTGAAAAATACCTTATAGTATAACGTAATATGCAGTGCATCATTGAAAAAACCTTATAATATAACGTAATATGCAGTGTATCATTGAAAATACCTTATAATATAACGTAATATGCGGTGTATCCTTGAAAATACCTTATATTATAACGTAATATGCAGTGTATCATTGAAAATACCTTATAATATAACGTAATATGCAGTGTATCATTGAAAATACCTTAGAATATATGGTAATTCTAGTCTATCAATGAATATACCTTATAATATAACGTAATATGCAGTGTATCAGTGAAAATACCTTATAATATAACGTAATATGCAGTGTATCATTGAAAATACCTTATAATATATCGTAATTTGTAGTGTATCATTGATAATACCTTATAGTATAACGTAATATGCAGTGCATCATTGAAAAAACCTTATAATATAACGTAATATGCAGTGTATCATTGAAAATACCTTATAATATAACGTAATATGCGGTGTATCCTTGAAAATACCTTATATTATAACGTAATATGCAGTGTATCATTGAAAATACCTTATAATATAACTTAATATGCAGTGTATCATTGAAAATACCTTATGATATAACGTAATATGCAGTCTATCATTGAAAATACATCGAATATATGGTAATTCTAGTCTATCAATGAAAATACCTTATAATATAACGTAATATGCAGTGTATCAGTGAAAATACCTTATAATATATAGTAGTTATCATTGAAAATACCTTATAATATAACGTATATGCAGTGTATCATTGAAAATACCTTAGAATATATGGTAATTCTAGTCTATCAATGAAAATACCTTATAATATAACGTAATATGCAGTGTATCATTGAAAATACCTTATAATATATCGTAATGTGTAGTGTATCATTGAAAATACCTTATAGTATAACGTAATATGCAGTGCATCATTGAAAATACCTTATAATATAACGTAATATGCGGTGTATCATTGAAAATACCTTATAATATTACGTAATATGCAGTGTATCATTGAAAATACCTTATAGTATAACGTAATATGCAGTGCATCATTGAAAAAACCTTATAATATAACGTAATATGCAGTGTATCATTGAAAATACCTTATAATATAACGTAATATGCAGTGTATCATTGAAAATACCTTAGAATATATGGTAATTCTAGTCTATCAATGAAAATACCTTATAATATACGTTATATGCAGTCTACCATTGAAAATACCTTATAATATAACGTAATATGATATATATCATTAAAAATACCTTATAAAATAACGTAATATGCAGTATACCATTGAAAATACTTATAATATAACGTAATATGCAGTGTATCATTGAAAATACATTATAATATAACGTAATATGCAGTGTATCATTGAAAATACCTTATAATAAAACGTAATATGCAGTGTATCATTGAAAATACCGTATAGTATAACGTAATATGAAGTGCATCATTGAAAAAACCTTATAATATAACGTAATATGCAGTGTATCATTGAAAATACCTTAGAATATATGGTAATTCTAGTCTATCAATGAAAATACCTTATAATATAACGTAATATGCAGTGTATCATTGAAAATACCTTATAATATATCGTTATGTGTAGTGTATCATTGAAAATACTTTATAGTATAACGTAATATGCAGTGCATCATTGAAAATACCTTATAATATAACGTAATATGCGGTGTATCATTGCAAATACCTTATAATATTACGTAATATGGAGTGTATCATTGAAAATACCTTATAGTATAACGTAATATGCAGTGCATCATTGAAAAAACCTTATAATATAACGTAATATGCAGTGTATCATTGAAAATACCTTATAATATAACGTAATACGCAGTGTATCATTGAATATAGCTTATAATATAACGTAATATGCAGTGTATCATTGAAAATACCTTATAATATAACGTGATATTTGCAGTCTATCATTGAAAATACCTTATTATATAAGGTAATATGCAGTCTATCAATGAAAATAACTTATAATATAACGTAATACGCAGTGTATCATTGAAAATACCTTATAATATAACGTAATATACAGTGTATCATTGAAAATACTTTAGAATATATCGTAATTGTAGTGTATCATTGAAAATACCTTATAATATAACGTAATATGCAATGTATCATGGAAAATACTTTATAATATATCGTAATTTGTAGTGTATCATTGAAAATACCTTATAATATAACGTAATTTGTAGTGTATCATTGAAAATATATTATAATATAAAGTAAAATGCAGTGTATCATTGAAAATACCTTATAATATAACGTAATATGCAGTGTATCATTGAAAATACCTTATAATATATCGTAATGTGTAGTGTATCATTGAAAATACTTTATAGTATAACGTAATATGCAGTGCATCATTGAAAATACCTTATAATATAACGTAATATGCGGTGTATCATTGAAAATACCTTATAATATTACGTAATATGGAGTGTATCATTGAAAATACCTTATAGTATAACGTAATATGCAGTGCATCATTGAAAAAACCTTATAATATAACGTAATATGCAGTGTATCATTGAAAAATACCTTAGAATATATGGTAATTCTAGTCTATCAATGAAAATACCTTATAATATAACGTAATATGCAGTGTATCATTGAAAATACCTTATAATATAACGTAATATGCAGTATACCATTGAAAATACAGTATAAAATAATGTAATATGCAGTCTGTCATTGAAAATACCTTATAATATAACGTAATATGCAGTGTATCATTTGAAAATACCTTATAATATATCGTAATTTGTAGTGTATCATTGATAATACCTTATAGTATAACGTAATATGCAGTGTATCATTGAAAATACCTTATAATATAACTTAATATGCAGTGTATCATTGAAAATACCTTATGATATAACGTAATATGCAGTCTATCATTGAAAATACATCGAATATATGGTAATTCTAGTCTATCAATGAAAATACCTTATAATATAACGTAATATGCAGTGTATCAGTGAAAATACCTTATAATATATAGTAGTTTATCATTGAAAATACCTTATAATATAACGTAATATGCAGTGTATCATTGAAAATACCTTAGAATATATGGTAATTCTAGTCTATCAATGAAAATACCTTATAATATAACGTAATATGCAGTGTATCATTGAAAATACCTTATAATATATCGTAATGTGTAGTGTATCATTGAAAATACCTTATAGTATAACGTAATATGCAGTGCATCATTGAAAATACCTTATAATATAACGTAATATGCGGTGTATCATTGAAAATACCTTATAATATTACGTAATATGCAGTGTATCATTGAAAATACCTTATAATATATCGTAATTTGTAATGTATCATTGAAAATACCTTATAGTATAACGTAATATGCTGTGCATCTTTGAAAAAACCTTAGAATATATGGTAATTCTAGTCTATCAATGAAAATACCTTATAATATAACGTAATATGCAGTGTATCATTGAAAATACCTTATAATATATCGTAATGTGTAGTGTATCATTGAAAATACTTTATAGTATAACGTAATATGCAGTGCATCATTGAAAATACCTTATAATATAACGTAATATGCGGTGTATCATTGAAAATACCTTATAATATTACGTAATATGGAGTGTATCATTGAAAATACCTTATAGTATAACGTAATATGCAGTGTATCATTGAAAATACCTTAGAATATATGGTAATTCTAGTCTATCAATGAAAATACCTTATAATATAACGTAATATGCAGTGTATCATTGAAAATACTATATAATATATCGTAATGTGTAGTGTATCATTGAAAATACCTTATAGTATAACGTAATATGCAGTGCATCATTGAAAATACCTTATAATATAACGTAATATGCAGTGTATCATTGAAAATAACTTATAATATAACGTAATATGCAGTATACCATTGAAAATACTTATAATATAACGTAATTTGTAGTGTATCATTGAAAATACCTTATAGTATAACGTAATATGCAGGTTATCATTGAAAATACCTTATAATATATCGTAATTTGTAGTGTATCATTGAAAATACCTTATAGTATAACGTAATATGCAGTGCATCATTGAAAATACCTTATAATATAACGTAATATGCAGGTTATCATTGAAAATACCTTATAATATATCGTAATTTGTAGTGTATCATTGAAAATACCTTATAGTATAACGTTATATGCAGTGTATCATTGAAAATACCGTATAGTATAACGTAATATGCAGTGCATCATTGAAAAAACCTTATAATATAACGTAATATGCAGTGTATCATTGAAAATACCTTATAATATAACGTAATATGCAGTGTATCATTGAAAATACCTTAGAATATATGGTAATTCTAGTCTATCAATGAATATACCTTATAATATAACGTAATATGCAGTGTATCAGTGAAAATACCTTAGAATATATGGTAATTCTAGTCTATCAATGAAAATACCTTATAATATAACGTAATATGCAGTCTACCATTGAAAATACCTTATAATATAACGTAATATGATATATATCATTAAAAATACCTTATAAAATAACGTAATATGCAGTATACCATTGAAAATACTTATAATATAACGTAATATGCAGTGTATCATTGAAAATACATTATAATATAACGTAATATGCAGTGTATCATTGAAAATACCTTATAATATAACGTAATATGCAGTGTATCATTGAAAATACCGTATAGTATAACGTAATATGCAGTGCATCATTGAAAAAACCTTATAATATAACGTAATATGCAGTGTATCATTGAAAATACCTTATAATATAACGTAATATGCAGTGTATCATTGAAAATACCTTAGAATATATGGTAATTCTAGTCTATCAATGAAAATACCTTATAATATAACGTAATATGCAGTGTATCAGTGAAAATACCTTATAATATATAGTAGTTTATCATTGAAAATACCTTATAATATATCGTAATATGCAGTGTATCATTGAAAATACCTTATAATATAACGTAATAGGCGGTGTATCATTGAAAATACCTTATAATATAACGTAATATGCAGTCTACCATTGAAAATACATTATAAAATAATGTAATATGCAGTCTGTCATTGAAAATACCTTATAATATAACGTAATATGCAGTGTATCATTGAAAATACCTTATAATATATCGTAATTTGTAGTGTATCATTGATAATACCTTATAGTATAACGTAATATGCAGTGTATCATTGAAAATACCTTATAATATAACTTAATATGCAGTGTATCATTGAAAATACCTTATGATATAACGTAATATGCAGTCTATCATTGAAAATACATCGAATATATGGTAATTCTAGTCTATCAATGAAAATACCTTATAATATAACGTAATATGCAGTGTATCAGTGAAAATACCTTATAATATATAGTAGTTTATCATTGAAAATACCTTATAATATAACGTAATATGCAGTGTATCATTGAAAATACCTTAGAATATATGGTAATTCTAGTCTATCAATGAAAATACCTTATAATATAACGTAATATGCAGTGTATCATTGAAAATACCTTATAATATATCGTAATGTGTAGTGTATCATTGAAAATACCTTATAGTATAACGTAATATGCAGTGCATCATTGAAAATACCTTATAATATAACGTAATATGCGGTGTATCATTGAAAATACCTTATAATATTACGTAATATGCAGTGTATCATTGAAAATACCTTATAATATATCGTAATTTGTAGTGTATCATTGAAAATACCTTATAGTATAACGTAATATGCTGTGCATCTTTGAAAAAACCTTAGAATATATGGTAATTCTAGTCTATCAATGAAAATACCTTATAATATAACGTAATATGCAGTGTATCATTGAAAATACCTTATAATATATCGTAATGTGTAGTGTATCATTGAAAATACTTTATAGTATAACGTAATATGCAGTGCATCATTGAAAATACCTTATAATATAACGTAATATGCGGTGTATCATTGAAAATACCTTATAATATTACGTAATATGGAGTGTATCATTGAAAATACCTTATAGTATAACGTAATATGCAGTGCATCATTGAAAAAACCTTATAAATATAACGTAATATGCAGTGTATCATTGAAAATACCTTATAATATAACGTAATATGCAGTGTATCATTGAAAATACCTTAGAATATATGGTAATTCTAGTCTATCAATGAAAATACCTTATAATATAACGTAATATGCAGTCTACCATTGAAAATACCTTATAATATAACGTAATATGATATATATCATTAAAAATACCTTATAAAATAACGTAATATGCAGTATACCATTGAAAAATACTTATAATATAACGTAATATGCAGTGTATCATTGAAAATACATTATAATATAACGTAATATGCAGTGTATCATTGAAAATACTTTATAATATATCGTAATGTGTAGTGTATCATTGAAAATACCTTATAGTATAACGTAATATGCAGTGCATCATTGAAAAAACCTTATAATATAACGTAATATGCGGTGTATCATTGAAAATACCTTATAATATAACGTAATATGCAGGTTATCATTGAAAATACCTTATAATATAACGTAATATGCAGTGTATCATTGAAAATACCTTAGAATATATCGTAATTTGTAGTGTATCATTGAAAATACCTTATAGTATAACGTTATATGCAGTGTATCATTGAAAATACCGTATAGTATAACGTAATATGCAGTGCATCATTGAAAAAACCTTATAATATAACGTAATATGCAGTGTATCATTGAAAATACCTTATAATATAACGTAATATGCAGTGTATCATTGAAAATACCTTAGAATATATGGTAATTCTAGTCTATCAATGAATATACATTATAATATAACGTAATATGCAGTGTATCAGTGAAAATACCTTAGAATATATGGTAATTCTAGTCTATCAATGAAAATACCTTATAATATAACGTAATATGCAGTCTACCATTGAAAATACCTTATAATAAATAAAGTATCATTGAAAATACCTTATAGTATAACGTAATATGCAGTGCATCATTGAAAATACCTTATAATATAACGTAATATGCAGTGTATCATTGAAAATACCTTATAATATAACGTAATATGCAGTATACCATTGAAAATACTTATAATATAACGTAATTTGTAGTGTATCATTGAAAATACCTTATAGTATAACGTAATATGCAGTGTATCATTGAAAATACCTTATAATATATCGTAATTTGTAGTGTATCATTGAAAATACCTTATAGTATAACGTAATATGCAGTGCATCATTGAAAATACCTTATAATATAACGTAATATGCAGGTTATCATTGAAAATACCTTATAATATATCGTAATTTGTAGTGTATCATTGAAAATACCTTATAGTATAACGTTATATGCAGTGTATCATTGAAAATACCGTATAGTATAACGTAATATGCAGTGCATCATTGAAAAAACCTTATAATATAACGTAATATGCAGTGTATCATTGAAAATACCTTATAATATAACGTAATATGCAGTGTATCATTGAAACACCTTAGAATATATGGTAATTCTAGTCTATCAATGAATATACCTTATAATATAACGTAATATGCAGTGTATCAGTGAAAATACCTTAGAATATATGGTAATTCTAGTCTATCAATGAAAATACCTTATAATATAACGTAATATGCAGTCTACCATTGAAAATACCTTATAATATAACGTAATATGATATATATCATTAAAAATACCTTATAAAATAACGTAATATGCAGTATACCATTGAAAATACTTATAATATAACGTAATATGCAGTGTATCATTGAAAATACATTATAATATAACGTAATATGCAGTGTATCATTGAAAATACCTTATAATATAACGTAATATGCAGTGTATCATTGAAAATACCGTATAGTATAACGTAATATGCAGTGCATCATTGAAAAAACCTTATAATATAACGTAATATGCAGTGTATCATTGAAAATACCTTATAATATAACGTAATATGCAGTGTATCATTGAAAATACCTTAGAATATATGGTAATTCTTGTCTATCAATGAAAATACCTTATAATATAACGTAATATGCAGTGTATCAGTGAAAATACCTTATAATATATAGTAGTTTATCATTGAAAATACCTTATAATATATCGTAATATGCAGTGTATCATTGAAAATACCTTATAATATAACGTAATAGGCGGTGTATCATTGAAAATACCTTATAATATAACGTAATATGCAGTCTACCATTGAAAATACAGTATAAAATAATGTAATATGCAGTCTGTCATTGAAAATACCTTATAATATAACGTAATATGCAGTGTATCATTGAAAATACCTTATAATATATCGTAATTTGTAGTGTATCATTGATAATACCTTATAGTATAACGTAATATGCAGTGTATCATTGAAAATACCTTATAATATAACTTAATATGCAGTGTATCATTGAAAATACCTTATGATATAACGTAATATGCAGTCTATCATTGAAAATACATCGAATATATGGTAATTCTAGTCTATCAATGAAAATACCTTATAATATAACGTAATATGCAGTGTATCAGTGAAAATACCTTATAATATATAGTAGTTTATCATTGAAAATACCTTATAATATAACGTAATATGCAGTGTATCATTGAAAATACCTTAGAATATATGGTAATTCTAGTCTATCAATGAAAATACCTTATAATATAACGTAATATGCAGTGTATCATTGAAAATACCTTATAATATATCGTAATGTGTAGTGTATCATTGAAAATACCTTATAGTATAACGTAATATGCAGTGCATCATTGAAAATACCTTATAATATAACGTAATATGCGGTGTATCATTGAAAATACCTTATAATATTACGTAATATGCAGTGTATCATTGAAAATACCTTATAATATATCGTAATTTGTAGTGTATCATTGAAAATACCTTATAGTATAACGTAATATGCTGTGCATCTTTGAAAAACCTTATAATATAACGTAATATGCAGTGTATCATTGAAAATACCTTATAATATAACGTAATATGCAGTGTATCATTGAAAATACCTTAGAATATATGGTAATTCTAGTCTATCAATGAAAATACCTTATAATATAACGTAATATGCAGTGTATCATTGAAAATACTTTATAATATATCGTAATGTGTAGTTGTATCATTGAAAATACCTTATAGTATAACGTAATATGCAGTGCATCATTGAAAAAACCTATAATATAACGTAATATGCAGTGTATCATTGAAAATACCTTATAATATAACTTAATATGCAGTGTATCATTGAAAATACCTTATGATATAACGTAATATGCAGTCTATCATTGAAAATACATCGAATATATGGTAATTCTAGTCTATCAATGAAAATACCTTATAATATAACGTAATATGCAGTGTATCAGTGAAAATACCTTATAATATATAGTAGTTTATCATTGAAAATACCTTATAATATAACGTAATATGCAGTGTATCATTGAAAATACCTTAGAATATATGGTAATTCTAGTCTATCAATGAAAATACCTTATAATATAACGTAATATGCAGTGTATCATTGAAAATACCTTATAATATATCGTATTGTGTAGTGTATCATTGAAAATACCTTATAGTATAACGTAATATGCAGTGCATCATTGAAAATACCTTATAATATAACGTAATATGCGGTGTATCATTGAAAATACCTTATAATATTACGTAATATGCAGTGTATCATTGAAAAATACCTTATAGTATAACGTAATATGCAGTGCATCATTGAAAAAACCTTATAATATAACGTAATATGCAGTGTATCATTGAAATACCTTAGAATATATGGTAATTCTAGTCTATCAATGAATATACCTTATAATATAACGTAATATGCAGTGTATCAGTGAAAATACCTTAGAATATATGGTAATTCTAGTCTATCAATGAAAATACCTTATAATATAACGTAATATGCAGTCTACCATTGAAAATACCTTATAATATAACGTAATATGATATATATCATTAAAAATACCTATAAAATAACGTAATATGCAGTATACCATTGAAAATACTTATAATATAACGTAATATGCAGTGTATCATTGAAAATACATTATAATATAACGTAATATGCAGTGTATCATTGAAAATACCTTATAATATAACGTAATATGCAGTGTATCATTGAAAATACCCCTGTATAGTATAACGTAATATGCAGTGCATCATTGAAAAAACCTTATAATATAACGTAATATGCAGTGTATCATTGAAAATACCTTATAATATAACGTAATATGCAGTGTATCATTGAAAATACCTTAGAATATATGGTAATTCTAGTCTATCAATGAAAATACCTTATAATATAACGTAATATGCAGTGTATCAGTGAAAATACCTTATAATATATAGTAGTTTATCATTGAAAATACCTTATAATATATCGTAATATGCAGTGTATCATTAAAAATACCTTATAATATAACGTAATAGGCGGTGTATCATTGAAAATACCTTATAATATAACGTAATATGCAGTCTACCATTGAAAATACAGTATAAAATAATGTAATATGCAGTCTGTCATTGAAAATACCTTATAATATAACGTAATATGCAGTGTATCATTGAAAATACCTTATAATATATCGTAATTTGTAGTGTATCATTGATAATACCTATATAGTATAACGTAATATGCAGTGTATCATTGAAAATACCTTATAATATAACTTAATATGCAGTGTATCATTGAAAATACCTTATGATATAACGTAATATGCAGTCTATCATTGAAAATACATCGAATATATGGTAATTCTAGTCTATCAATGAAAATACCTTATAATATAACGTAATATGCAGTGTATCAGTGAAAATACCTTATAATATATAGTAGTTTATCATTGAAAATACCTTATAATATAACGTAATATGCAGTGTATCATTGAAAATACCTTAGAATATATGGTAATTCTAGTCTATCAATGAAAATACCTTATAATATAACGTAATATGCAGTGTATCATTGAAAATACCTTATAATATATCGTAATGTGTAGTGTATCATTGAAAATACCTTATAGTATAACGTAATATGCAGTGCATCATTGAAAATACCTTATAATATAACGTAATATGCGGTGTATCATTGAAAATACCTTATAATATTACGTAATATGCAGTGTATCATTGAAAATACCTTATAATATATCGTAATTTGTAGTGTATCATTGAAAATACCTTATAGTATAACGTAATATGCTGTGCATCTTTGAAAAAACCTTATAATATAACGTAATATGCAGTGTATCATTGAAAATACCTTATAATATAACGTAATATGCAGTGTATCATTGAAAATACCTTAGAATATTAAGGTAATTCTAGTCTATCAATGAAAATACCTTATAATATAACGTAATATGCAGTGTATCATTGAAAATACTTTATAATATATCGTAATGTGTAGTGTATCATTGAAAATACCTTATAGTATAACGTAATATGCAGTGCATCATTGAAAAAACCTTATAATATAACGTAATATGCAGTGTATCATTGAAAATACCTTATAATATAACGTAATATGCGGTGTATCCTTGAAAATACCTTATATTATAACGTAATATGCAGTGTATCATTGAAAATACCTTATAATATAACTTAATATGCAGTGTATCATTGAAAATACCTTATGATATAACGTAATATGCAGTCTATCATTGAAAATACATCGAATATATGGTAATTCTAGTCTATCAATGAAAATACCTTATAATATAACGTAATATGCAGTGTATCAGTGAAAATACCTTATAATATATAGTAGTTTATCATTGAAAATACCTTATAATATAACGTAATATGCAGTGTATCATTGAAAATACCTTAGAATATATGGTAATTCTAGTCTATCAATGAAAATACCTTATAATATAACGTAATATGCAGTGTATCATTGAAAATACCTTATAATAATCGTAATGTGTAGTGTATCATTGAAAATACCTTATAGTATAACGTAATATGCAGTGCATCATTGAAAATACCTTATAATATAACGTAATATGCGGTGTATCATTGAAAATACCTTATAATATTACGTAATATGCAGTGTATCATTGAAAATACCTTATAGTATAACGTAATATGCAGTGCATCATTGAAAAAACCTTATAATATAACGTAATATGCAGTGTATCATTGAAAATACCTTAGAATATATGGTAATTCTAGTCTATCAATGAATATACCTTATAATATACGTAATATGCAGTGTATCAGTGAAAATACCTTAGAATATATGGTAATTCTAGTCTATCAATGAAAATACCTTATAATATAACGTAATATGCAGTCTACCATTGAAAATACCTTATAATATAACGTAATATGATATATATCATTAAAAATACCTTATAAAATAACGTAATATGCAGTATACCATTGAAAATACTTAAATATAACGTAATATGCAGTGTATCATTGAAAATACATTATAATATACGTAATATGCAGTGTATCATTGAAAATACCTTATAATATAACGTAATATGCAGTGTATCATTGAAAAATACCGTATAGTATAACGTAATATGCAGTGCATCATTGAAAAAACCTTATAATATAACGTAATATGCAGTGTATCATTGAAAATACCTTATAATATAACGTAATATGCAGTGTATCATTGAAAATACCTTAGAATATATGGTAATTCTAGTCTATCAATGAAAATACCTTATAATATAACGTAATATGCAGTGTATCAGTGAAAATACCTTATAATATATAGTAGTTTATCATTGAAAATACCTTATAATATATCGTAATATGCAGTGTATCATTGAAAATACCTTATAATATAACGTAATAGGCGGTGTATCATTGAAAATACCTTATAATATAACGTAATATGCAGTCTACCATTGAAATTACAGTATAAAATAATGTAATATGCAGTCTGTCATTGAAAATACCTTATAATATAACGTAATATGCAGTGTATCATTGAAAATACCTTATAATATATCGTAATTTGTAGTGTATCATTGATAATACCTTATAGTATAACGTAATATGCAGTGTATCATTGAAAATACCTTATAATATAACTTAATATGCAGTGTATCATTGAAAATACCTTATGATATAACGTAATATGCAGTCTATCATTGAAAATACATCGAATATATGGTAATTCTAGTCTATCAATGAAAATACCTTATAATATAACGTAATATGCAGTGTATCAGTGAAAATACCTTATAATATATAGTAGTTTATCATTGAAAATACCTTATAATATAACGTAATATGCAGTGTATCATTGAAAATACCTTAGAATATATGGTAATTCTAGTCTATCAATGAAAATACCTTATAATATAACGTAATATGCAGTGTATCATTGAAAATACCTTATAATATATCGTAATGTGTAGTGTATCATTGAAAATACCTTATAGTATAACGTAATATGCAGTGCATCATTGAAAATACCTTATAATATAACGTAATATGCGGAGTATCATTGAAAATACCTTATAATATTACGTAATATGCAGTGTATCATTGAAAATACCTTATAATATATCGTAATTTGTAGTGTATCATTGAAAATACCTTATAGTATAACGTAATATGCTGTGCATCTTTGAAAAAACCTTATAATATAACGTAATATGCAGTGTATCATTGAAAATACCTTATAATATAACGTAATATGCAGTGTATCATTGAAAATACCTTAGAATATATGGTAATTCTAGTCTATCAATGAAAATACCTTATAATATAACGTAATATGCAGTGTATCATTGAAAATACTTTATAATATATCGTAATGTGTAGTGTATCATTGAAAATTCCTTATAGTATAACGTAATATGCAGTGCATCATTGAAAAAACCTTATAATATAACGTAATATGCAGTGTATCATTGAAAATACCTTATAATATAACGTAATATGCGGTGTATCCTTGAAAATACCTTATATTATAACGTAATATGCAGTGTATCATTGAAAATACCTTATAATATAACTTAATATGCAGTGTATCATTGAAAATACCTTATGATATAACGTAATATGCAGTCTATCATTGAAAATACATCGAATATATGGTAATTCTAGTCTATCAATGAAAATACCTTATAATATAACGTAATATGCAGTGTATCAGTGAAAATACCTTATAATATACAGTAGTTTATCATTGAAAATACCTTATAATATAACGTAATATGCAGTGTATCATTGAAAATACCTTAGAATATATGGTAATTCTAGTCTATCAATGAAAATACCTTATAATATAACGTAATATGCAGTGTATCATTGAAAATACCTTATAATATATCGTAATGTGTAGTGTATCATTGAAAATACCTTATAGTATAACGTAATATGCAGTGCATCATTGAAAATACCTTATAATATAACGTAATATGCGGTGTATCATTGAAAATACCTTATAATATAACGTAATATGCAGTGTATCATTGAAAATACCTTAGAATATATGGTAATTCTAGTCTATCAATGAAAATACCTTATAATATAACGTAATATGCAGTGTATCATTGAAAATACTTTATAATATATCGTAATGTGTAGTGTATCATTGAAAATACCTTATAGTATAACGTAATATGCAGTGCATCATTGAAAAAACCTTATAATATAACGTAATATGCAGTGTATCATTGAAAATACCTTATAATATAACGTAATATGCGGTGTATCCTTGAAAATACCTTATATTATAACGTAATATGCAGTGTATCATTGAAAATACCTTATAATATAACTTAATATGCAGTGTATCATTGAAAATACCTTATGATATTACGTAATATGCAGTCTATCATTGAAAATACATCGAATATATGGTAATTCTAGTCTATCAATGAAAATACCTTATAATATAACGTAATATGCAGTGCATCATTGAAAATACCTTATAATATAACGTAATATGCGGTGTATCATTGAAAATACCTTATAATATTACGTAATATGCAGTGTATCATTGAAAATACCTTATAGTATAACGTAATATGCAGTGCATCATTGAAAAAACCTTATAATATAACGTAATATGCAGTGTATCATTGAAAATACCTTATAATATAACGTAATATGCAGTGTATCATTGAAAATACCTTAGAATATATGGTAATTCTAGTCTATCAATGAAAATACCTTATAATATAACGTAATATGCAGTCTACCATTGAAAATACCTTATAATATAACGTAATATGATATATATCATTAAAAATACCTTATAAAATAACGTAATATGCAGTATACCATTGAAAATACTTATAATATAACGTAATATGCAGTGTATCATTGAAAATACATTATAATATAACGTAATATGCAGTGTATCATTGAAAATACCTTATAATAAAACGTAATATGCAGTGTATCATTGAAAATACCTTATAATATAACGTAATATGCAGTGTATCATTGAAAATACCGTATAGTATAACGTAATATGCAGTGCATCATTGAAAAAACCTTATAATATAACGTAATATGCAGTGTATCATTGAAAATACCTTATAATATAACGTAATATGCAGTGTATCATTGAAAATACCTTAGAATATATGGTAATTCTAGTCTATCAATGAAAATACCTTATAATATAACGTAATATGCAGTGTATCAGTGAAAATACCTTATAATATATAGTAGTTTATCATTGAAAATACCTTATAATATATCGTAATATGCAGTGTATCATTGAAAATACCTTATAATATAACGTAATAGGCGGTGTATCATTGAAAATACCTTATAATATAACGTAATATGCAGTCTACCATTGAAAATACAGTATAAAATAATGTAATATGCAGTCTGTCATTGAAAATACCTTATAATATAACGTAATATGCAGTGTATCATTGAAAATACCTTATAATATATCGTAATTTGTAGTGTATCATTGATAATACCTTATAGTATAACGTAATATGCAGTGTATCATTGAAAATACCTTATAATATAACTTAATATGCAGTGTATCATTGAAAATACCTTATGATATAACGTAATATGCAGTCTATCATTGAAAATACATCGAATATATGGTAATTCTAGTCTATCAATGAAAATACCTTATAATATAACGTAATATGCAGTGTATCAGTGAAAATACCTTATAATATATAGTAGTTTATCATTGAAAATACCTTATAATATAACGTAATATGCAGTGTATCATTGAAAATACCTTAGAATATATGGTAATTCTAGTCTATCAATGAAAATACCTTATAATATAACGTAATATGCAGTGTATCATTGAAAATACCTTATAATATATCGTAATGTGTAGTGTATCATTGAAAATACCTTATAGTATAACGTAATATGCAGTGCATCATTGAAAATACCTTAGAATATATGGTAATTCTAGTCTATCAATGAAAATACCTTATAATATAACGTAATATGCAGTGTATCAGTGAAAATACCTTATAATATATAGTAGTTTATCATTGAAAATACCTTATAATATATCGTAATATGCAGTGTATCATTGAAAATACCTTATAATATAACGTAATAGGCGGTGTATCATTGAAAATACCTTATAATATAACGTAATATGCAGTCTACCATTGAAAATACAGTATAAAATAATGTAATATGCAGTCTGTCATTGAAAATAACTTATAATATAACGTAATATGCAGTGTATCATTGAAAATACCTTATAATATATCGTAATTTGTAGTGTATCATTGATAATACCTTATAGTATAACGTAATATGCAGTGTATCATTGAAAATACCTTATAATATAACTTAATATGCAGTGTATCATTGAAAATACCTTATGATATAACGTAATATGCAGTCTATCATTGAAAATACATCGAATATATGGTAATTCTAGTCTATCAATGAAAATACCTTATAATATAACGTAATATGCAGTGTATCAGTGAAAATACCTTATAATATATTGTAGTTTATCATTGAAAATACCTTATAATATAACGTAATATGCAGTGTATCATTGAAAATACCTTAGAATATATGGTAATTCTAGTCTATCAATGAAAATACCTTATAATATAACGTAATATGCAGTGTATCATTGAAAATACCTTATAATATATCGTAATGTGTAGTGTATCATTGAAAATACCTTATAGTATAACGTAATATGCAGTGCATCATTGAAAATACCTTATAATATAACGTAATATGCGGTGTATCATTGAAAATACCTTATAATATTACGTAATATGCAGTGTATCATTGAAAATACCTTATAATATATCGTAATTTGTAGTGTATCATTGAAAATACCTTATAGTATAACGTAATATGCTGTGCATCTTTGAAAAAACCTTATAATATAACGTAATATGCAGTGTATCATTGAAAATACCTTATAATATAACGTAATATGCAGTGTATCATTGAAAATACCTTAGAATATATGGTAATTCTAGTCTATCAATGAAAATACCTTATAATATAACGTAATATGCAGTGTATCATTGAAAATACTTTATAATATATCGTAATGTGTAGTGTATCATTGAAAATTCCTTATAGTATAACGTAATATGCAGTGCATCATTGAAAAAACCTTATAATATAACGTAATATGCAGTGTATCATTGAAAATACCTTATAATATAACGTAATATGCGGTGTATCCTTGAAAATACCTTATATTATAACGTAATATGCAGTGTATCATTGAAAATACCTTATAATATAACTTAATATGCAGTGTATCATTGAAAATACCTTATGATATAACGTAATATGCAGTCTATCATTGAAAATACATCGAATATATGGTAATTCTAGTCTATCAATGAAAATACCTTATAATATAACGTAATATGCAGTGTATCAGTGAAAATACCTTATAATATACAGTAGTTTATCATTGAAAATACCTTATAATATAACGTAATATGCAGTGTATCATTGAAAATACCTTAGAATATATGGTAATTCTAGTCTATCAATGAAAATACCTTATAATATAACGTAATATGCAGTGTATCATTGAAAATACCTTATAATATATCGTAATGTGTAGTGTATCATTGAAAATACCTTATAGTATAACGTAATATGCAGTGCATCATTGAAAATACCTTATAATATAACGTAATATGCGGTGTATCATTGAAAATACCTTATAATATAACGTAATATGCAGTGTATCATTGAAAATACCTTAGAATATATGGTAATTCTAGTCTATCAATGAAAATACCTTATAATATAACGTAATATGCAGTGTATCATTGAAAATACTTTATAATATATCGTAATGTGTAGTGTATCATTGAAAATACCTTATAGTATAACGTAATATGCAGTGCATCATTGAAAAAACCTTATAATATAACGTAATATGCAGTGTATCATTGAAAATACCTTATAATATAACGTAATATGCGGTGTATCCTTGAAAATACCTTATATTATAACGTAATATGCAGTGTATCATTGAAAATACCTTATAATATAACTTAATATGCAGTGTATCATTGAAAATACCTTATGATATTACGTAATATGCAGTCTATCATTGAAAATACATCGAATATATGGTAATTCTAGTCTATCAATGAAAATACCTTATAATATAACGTAATATGCAGTGCATCATTGAAAATACCTTATAATATAACGTAATATGCAGTGTATCATTGAAAATACCTTATAATATTACGTAATATGCAGTGTATCATTGAAAATACCTTATAGTATAACGTAATATGCAGTGCATCATTGAAAAAACCTTATAATATAACGTAATATGCAGTGTATCATTGAAAATACCTTATAATATAACGTAATATGCAGTGTATCATTGAAAATACCTTAGAATATATGGTAATTCTAGTCTATCAATGAAAATACCTTATAATATAACGTAATATGCAGTCTACCATTGAAAATACCTTATAATATAACGTAATATGATATATATCATTAAAAATACCTTATAAAATAACGTAATATGCAGTATACCATTGAAAATACTTATAATATAACGTAATATGCAGTGTATCATTGAAAATACATTATAATATAACGTAATATGCAGTGTATCATTGAAAATACCTTATAATAAAACGTAATATGCAGTGTATCATTGAAAATACCTTATAATATAACGTAATATGCAGTGTATCATTGAAAATACCGTATAGTATAACGTAATATGCAGTGCATCATTGAAAAAACCTTATAATATAACGTAATATGCAGTGTATCATTGAAAATACCTTATAATATAACGTAATATGCAGTGTATCATTGAAAATACCTTAGAATATATGGTAATTCTAGTCTATCAATGAAAATACCTTATAATATAACGTAATATGCAGTGTATCAGTGAAAATACCTTATAATATATAGTAGTTTATCATTGAAAATACCTTATAATATATCGTAATATGCAGTGTATCATTGAAAATACCTTATAATATAACGTAATAGGCGGTGTATCATTGAAAATACCTTATAATATAACGTAATATGCAGTCTACCATTGAAAATACAGTATAAAATAATGTAATATGCAGTCTGTCATTGAAAATACCTTATAATATAACGTAATATGCAGTGTATCATTGAAAATACCTTATAATATATCGTAATTTGTAGTGTATCATTGATAATACCTTATAGTATAACGTAATATGCAGTGTATCATTGAAAATACCTTATAATATAACTTAATATGCAGTGTATCATTGAAAATACCTTATGATATAACGTAATATGCAGTCTATCATTGAAAATACATCGAATATATGGTAATTCTAGTCTATCAATGAAAATACCTTATAATATAACGTAATATGCAGTGTATCAGTGAAAATACCTTATAATATATAGTAGTTTATCATTGAAAATACCTTATAATATAACGTAATATGCAGTGTATCATTGAAAATACCTTAGAATATATGGTAATTCTAGTCTATCAATGAAAATACCTTATAATATAACGTAATATGCAGTGTATCATTGAAAATACCTTATAATATATCGTAATGTGTAGTGTATCATTGAAAATACCTTATAGTATAACGTAATATGCAGTGCATCATTGAAAATACCTTAGAATATATGGTAATTCTAGTCTATCAATGAAAATACCTTATAATATAACGTAATATGCAGTGTATCAGTGAAAATACCTTATAATATATAGTAGTTTATCATTGAAAATACCTTATAATATATCGTAATATGCAGTGTATCATTGAAAATACCTTATAATATAACGTAATAGGCGGTGTATCATTGAAAATACCTTATAATATAACGTAATATGCAGTCTACCATTGAAAATACAGTATAAAATAATGTAATATGCAGTCTGTCATTGAAAATAACTTATAATATAACGTAATATGCAGTGTATCATTGAAAATACCTTATAATATATCGTAATTTGTAGTGTATCATTGAAAATACCTTATAGTATAACGTAATATGCAGTGTATCATTGAAAATACCTTATAATATAACTTAATATGCAGTGTATCATTGAAAATACCTTATGATATAACGTAATATGCAGTCTATCATTGAAAATACATCGAATATATGGTAATTCTAGTCTATCAATGAAAATACCTTATAATATAACGTAATATGCAGTGTATCAGTGAAAATACCTTATAATATATTGTAGTTTATCATTGAAAATACCTTATAATATAACGTAATATGCAGTGTATCATTGAAAATACCTTAGAATATATGGTAATTCTAGTCTATCAATGAAAATACCTTATAATATAACGTAATATGCAGTGTATCATTGAAAATACCTTATAATATATCGTAATGTGTAGTGTATCATTGAAAATACCTTATAGTATAACGTAATATGCAGTGCATCATTGAAAATACCTTATAATATAACGTAATATGCGGTGTATCATTGAAAATACCTTATAATATTACGTAATATGCAGTGTATCATTGAAAATACCTTATAATATATCGTAATTTGTAGTGTATCATTGAAAATACCTTATAGTATAACGTAATATGCTGTGCATCTTTGAAAAAACCTTATAATATAACGTAATATGCAGTGTATCATTGAAAATACCTTATAATATAACGTAATATGCAGTGTATCATTGAAAATACCTTAGAATATATGGTAATTCTAGTCTATCAATGAAAATACCTTATAATATAACGTAATATGCAGTGTATCATTGAAAATACTTTATAATATATCGTAATGTGTAGTGTATCATTGAAAATACCTTATAGTATAACGTAATATGCAGTGCATCATTGAAAAAACCTTATAATATAACGTAATATGCAGTGTATCATTGAAAATACCTTATAATATAACGTAATATGCGGTGTATCCTTGAAAATACCTTATATTATAACGTAATATGCAGTGTATCATTGAAAATACCTTATAATATAACTTAATATGCAGTGTATCATTGAAAATACCTTATAATATAACGTAATATGCAGTGTATTATTGAAAATACCTTAGAATATATGGTAATTCTAGTCTATCAATGAAAATACCTTATAATATAACGTAATATGCAGTGTATCAGTGAAAATACCTTATAATATATAGTAGTTTATCATTGAAAATACCTTATAATATATCGTAATATGCAGTGTATCATTGAAAATACCTTATAATATAACGTAATAGGCGGTGTATCATTGAAAATACCTTATAATATAACGTAATATGCAGTCTACCATTGAAAATACAGTATAAAATAATGTAATATGCAGTCTGTCATTGAAAATACCTTATAATATAACGTAATATGCAGTGTATCATTGAAAATACCTTATAATATATCGTAATTTGTAGTGTATCATTGATAATACCTTATAGTATAACGTAATATGCAGTGTATCATTGAAAATACCTTATAATATAACTTAATATGCAGTGTATCATTGAAAATACCTTATGATATAACGTAATATGCAGTCTATCATTGAAAATACATCGAATATATGGTAATTCTAGTCTATCAATGAAAATACCTTATAATATAACGTAATATGCAGTGTATCAGTGAAAATACCTTATAATATATAGTAGTTTATCATTGAAAATACCTTATAATATAACGTAATATGCAGTGTATCATTGAAAATACCTTAGAATATATGGTAATTCTAGTCTATCAATGAAAATACCTTATAATATAACGTAATATGCAGTGTATCATTGAAAATACCTTATAATATATCGTAATGTGTAGTGTATCATTGAAAATACCTTATAGTATAACGTAATATGCAGTGCATCATTGAAAATACCTTATAATATAACGTAATATGCGGTGTATCATTGAAAATACCTTATAATATTACGTAATATGCAGTGTATCATTGAAAATACCTTATAATATATCGTAATTTGTAGTGTATCATTGAAAATACCTTATAGTATAACGTAATATGCTGTGCATCTTTGAAAAAACCTTATAATATAACGTAATATGCAGTGTATCATTGAAAATACCTTATAATATAACGTAATATGCAGTGTATCATTGAAAATACCTTAGAATATATGGTAATTCTAGTCTATCAATGAAAATACCTTATAATATAACGTAATATGCAGTGTATCATTGAAAATACTTTATAATATATCGTAATGTGTAGTGTATCATTGAAAATACCTTATAGTATAACGTAATATGCAGTGCATCATTGAAAAAACCTTATAATATAACGTAATATGCAGTGTATCATTGAAAATACCTTATAATATAACGTAATATGCGGTGTATCCTTGAAAATACCTTATATTATAACGTAATATGCAGTGTATCATTGAAAATACCTTATAATATAACTTAATATGCAGTGTATCATTGAAAATACCTTATGATATAACGTAATATGCAGTCTATCATTGAAAATACATCGAATATATGGTAATTCTAGTCTATCAATGAAAATACCTTATAATATAACGTAATATGCAGTGTATCAGTGAAAATACCTTATAATATACAGTAGTTTATCATTGAAAATACCTTATAATATAACGTAATATGCAGTGTATCATTGAAAATACCTTAGAATATATGGTAATTCTAGTCTATCAATGAAAATACCTTATAATATAACGTAATATGCAGTGTATCATTGAAAATACCTTATAATATATCGTAATATGCAGTGTATCATTGAAAATACTTTATAATATATCGTAATGTGTAGTGTATCATTGAAAATACCTTATAGTATAACGTAATATGCAGTGCATCATTGAAAAAACCTTATAATATAACGTAATATGCAGTGTATCATTGAAAATACCTTATAATATAACGTAATATGCGGTGCATCATTGAAAATACCTTATAATATAACGTAATATGCGGTGTATCATTGAAAATACCTTATAATATAACGTAATATGCAGTGTATCATTGAAAATACCTTAGAATATATGGTAATTCTAGTCTATCAATGAAAATACCTTATAATATAACGTAATATGCAGTGTATCATTGAAAATACTTTATAATATATCGTAATGTGTAGTGTATCATTGAAAATACCTTATAGTATAACGTAATATGCAGTGCATCATTGAAAAAACCTTATAATATAACGTAATATGCAGTGTATCATTGAAAATACCTTATAATATAACGTAATATGCGGTGTATCCTTGAAAATACCTTATATTATAACGTAATATGCAGTGTATCATTGAAAATACCTTATAATATAACTTAATATGCAGTGTATCATTGAAAATACCTTATGATATAACGTAATATGCAGTCTATCATTGAAAATACATCGAATATATGGTAATTCTAGTCTATCAATGAAAATACCTTATAATATAACGTAATATGCAGTGTATCAGTGAAAATACCTTATAATATATAGTAGTTTATCATTGAAAATACCTTATAATATAACGTAATATGCAGTGTATCATTGAAAATACCTTAGAATATATGGTAATTCTAGTCTATCAATGAAAATACCTTATAATATAACGTAATATGCAGTGTATCATTGAAAATACCTTATAATATATCGTAATGTGTAGTGTATCATTGAAAATATCTTATAGTATAACGTAATATGCAGTGCATCATTGAAAATACCTTATAATATAACGTAATATGCGGTGTATCATTGAAAATACCTTATAATATTACGTAATATGCAGTGTATCATTGAAAATACCTTATAGTATAACGTAATATGCAGTGCATCATTGAAAAAACCTTATAATATAACGTAATATGCAGTGTATCATTGAAAATACCTTATAATATAACGTAATATGCAGTGTATCATTGAAAATACCTTAGAATATATGGTAATTCTAGTCTATTGTGACGTTCGTCACCACAGTCCGTCCTGCTCTTACAAGCCCAGGCCGTTCCTGTGGTATATTTTTAAGGGGCCTGCCCCTCATTCATACGCCACTATTTCAAATCTCACAAGAATAAAGTTTCAAGGGACCGTTTCCCTATTGATACGGTCCGTTCCAGTCTAGTGAACCCACTACGTCGCAACCCCCACCAGAAGTCGAAATCATCGAGACAGCGGATCAAATCGATTATTAGTAGTCGACAGTTCGAACCGACAACACCATTCCTGCACCTGAATTATCTCACGAAATACGATAAAGACATAGTCTGAGAACAGAATTATTTCACGAAATACGATAAAGACATAGTCTGAGAACAGAATTATTTCACGAAATACGATAAGAACATAGTCTGAGAACTGAATTATTTCACGAAATACGATAAAGGACATAGTCTCAGAACAGAATTATTTCACGAAATACGATAAGGACATAGTCTCAGAACAGAATTATTTCACAAAATACGATAAAGGACTTAGACGCAGGAACGTCGATCCACCTCCAGTGATCCACTACCCCTTCCACTGGAACAACTTGACATGTGATTGGGACTACCCCCTTCCACCAACGTTGGACTATAAGGGAAGCAGCTGGACACCTACGAAGTCAGTTGAATTCAGGAATCAGTCGAAAGCAGTTGAACTCAGGGATCAGTCGAAACCAGTTGAATTCAGGAATCAGTCGAAAGCAGTTGAAGTCAGAAGTCAGTCGAAGTCAGTCGAAGTCAGGAGTCAGTCGAAGTCAGGAGTCAGTCGAAGTCACGAGTCAGCTGAAGTCTGAAGTCAGAATTCTCCGGTGCACCATCCAGTGCAACGACTGTTCGCGTTCACTTTCCTCAATCCAACCTTTTAACCATTTACCTACTTCCATCATTCTCGATGATGAAACCGAGAGCACTTTGAACTATTTGTAGTTCTGGAACTCAAACTGAGAGGATACACCACCTCCTTCCTAATCCCCTTATACGTCGATATTGCTGCGTGCGGACCAGCACAGAATAAATTCATTTGCGTGTGCGAACGTGCGTGTATCAAGAACCTTAGTCGTGAGAGGAGTCGCCAACCACTTTTTCACCCCTGTCCTATACCTACACGTTCGAGCACGGCGGACTGGATCTAGCCTCTCGAGCTCCCCCACTACCACATTCCTGGCGGACTGGGTCCAGCCGTTTGTGCGTCCTTCAATTTCCCTCGAACTAGGCGGACTGGGTCTAGCCGTTCGAGTTCCCTCACCTACCACAATCTTGGCGGACTAGGTCTAGCCGTTTGTGAAGTCTCCAATTTTCCTCGAACTAGGCGGACTGGGTCCAGCCGTTCGACCTACCGTACCCACCCACAATCTTGGCGGACTTGGTCCAGCCGTTTGCGTGTGCGTACTCCAATTCACGGCCCAGGCGGACTAGGTCCAGCCGACCGGGGATCCCATCCCGACATTCTCTCTCTGACGACGGAACGACGTAACTCGTCCTACGTCGCAACGAACCGTAAACATCGAAATAAATTCGCACGCGTAAAAACGTAACGTCTTCGCGGACCCCGCGTGAGACGTAACAAATTGGTGACAGCTCGGTGGGATTTGAATTGCTCAACGAAGCACCCACAATTGCCGCAATTCATATAATTTTCCGCTCACACGATGTCTCAGCATTCAGAGCGAAGCAACAGCGTACTAGAGGAACCGATTCTTCCTGTCGAGGATCCAACGAGGGAGATTACCCTGTTGGAACAATTTAAAGAGATGCTACTCAAGCACCAAGAACTACTCGCCAAGCACAATGTACCTGTTCCAGTTCCCGAGGTCAAACTTGAACCTGCGTCGAATCTCACTGTCATCGAGGGGATGGCTAAACAATTAAGAAAGATGCAGTCAATTATCGAAAAACTGGGAGGCCCAGCAAACTCCCACGTATCCGATCACACCTCGACGTCTGAAACCCCGAACCCACTGCATAAAATCGTGGAAAAGACGGATTATTATTCATCCCGCGAGTATGGACGAATTACACTGAAAGACGCAGTAGAAACCGTTCCCCACTTCGATGGAGGTAACATCACAGTCTTTCAATTCGCACGAGCATGCAAGCGGGCTCGCGAACTGCTACCCGCCAAAGCGGAACCAAATCTAGCAAAAATCCTGCGCAACAGACTCAAGGGACATGCGGCCCTGGCTGTCGAAGATCAAACACATAATTCCGTAGACGAGCTAATAAACCGGCTAAGATACGTCTTCGCCCCCTCGAAAACTCCTAACCATTACCGCGGCGAACTAGCGAACATCATAAAAGAGCCCAGAGAACACATCCTCGACTACATAACGCGAGCCAAAGACTTGAATTCCGCTATTGTCGACGGCGAAAGGGAGCGTTATGGAAGTTTGACCGACAAACATGTCAGCGATATAGACGACCTTACTCTGGACTCCTTCCTAGACGGGTTACCTCCCGACATGAGAACCCGAATCCGACACGAAGGCTGTTTCGGCTTAGCCGAAACCTTCGATTCCGCAATCCAGATAACTAAAGAAATGGAAAGAGATGAGCGAAGATTTTCGACGACTCCACGAACGTCACAGCTCACATGTCAAATTTGTCTAAGGCCGGGGCATGAGGCCCGTACCTGCCGCAACCATGGACAATACCGCGGTCCCTCCCAGGATGCTCGAGGTCAAATCACTCGTTGGCCAGATCCGCCACGTCGCGCCGCCAACAACGACGCGACCAGCACACCTACAAGTCGTCTAATGGATCTAAAGATCTGTACATACTGCAAAATCCCGGGCCACCTAATCTCCGAGTGTAGGAAACGAGCCTACAATAATCAACGGTTCCAGGGAAACGAGAACCGCCCACGAGAACCCCCGAGCGCGCCTCGTGGAGCACCCCCACAGCAGACGCGCTCCGCACTTCCGATAATCGCGGAACGAGAAGACCAGGACAAGCACGAATGTGTACAGTCCAATTAAAACCGGCTCGACTCGTACCTGCAGTCATGCTACATTCTGTCGACCTAAACGAAGCAACAGAAGCTATGGTCGACACAGGATCGGAAATCAATATAATCAAACAAAAATCATTGGTCGAACCCGAGTTAATCAATACCCAAGAAAGGGTGATTATTACAGGTATTACCAACCACACCATCACCACCCTTGGCACGTTCGAATTGAACATTTTCAATCACAAGGTGATATTTCATGTCGTCACCGACGATCTACCAATTCCCCAAAATAGCATAATTGGCTCAGAATTTTTTCGAAACCAATCCGTCGACATTGTCTATTCGGAAAGTTGCCTCCGTTTCCACGGTACCACCATACCATTCCTTAATCGTGAACCGATCACGCTACCTGCTAGATCGAAAACGGTCATCCCCATACCCATCCTGAATCCAAATCTTGGCGAAGGCTACGTGCCGCGTCAAAACCTCGGCGAAGGAGTCCATTTAGGACACGCCATAATTAAATCAAAGCAAGGAAAAGCTTATCTCCCCGCAGTCAATACAACCAATCAAAGTATTGTACTGCAAGAACCCAACATCGAACTCGAGGAGTTCGAAGAACCCTCACTAATTCCTCTTTCGCATACCCCTTCTATTTCTCTCACCACAGTGCACCCACCTACTAAATCTTTACTAAATCCAGGTGCGCTGTGCGTCCAATCTCAACCCCCTCCAAAAGCATGCGAATCCAATTCTACACTCCCATCTCGCATGTCGGAGTCCCCTTCTAAAGAATCCAAGCCGATTCTACCTACCCCCCAAACCTGCGAAAAGGAATCCTCTGAGGCCACTTCGAATTCTAATTCATTATTCCCTTGCCATCATATTCGTCAACATGCGAAACCTCTAATATCCCCCGATACAAATCCCCGTGGAAACGACCGTATAACCGCAATCATGCAACATCTAAATACGGAGCACTTGAACCCCGAAGAAAGAAACAGTGTCGGAAATCTTGTTGATCAATACAACACGATATTTCATTTACCCGAAAGCCAACTCGGCCACACCGACGCAATAACGCATCGAATTACGACAACAGATGATCGTCCTATAAACGTGAAACAATATCGTTTCCCACCAATTCACAAAGAGGAGATTAACAAACAAGTAAACGAACTGCTCGACAACGATATCATACAACCATCGATATCTCCCTACAATTCTCCTATCTGGATCGTCCCCAAAAAACCAGGACCAGATGGACAAAAGAAACGGCGAATGGTAATCGATTACCGATTATTAAATTTCAAAAAAAAAAAAAGGGTGCAAACAAATGTTCATTTAATTTATTTTTATTTTTATTTTCTTGGCAATCCCCATTTTTCGGACACACGCCACATACAATTATTATTTTCTATTTTGGCATCCGACTCAACACGAACTATATATTTTGTTTTACTCTTATTTCCCACCTTCCCTCCACTTTCAAAAAAAAAAAAGTGTAAAATTTATTTTTCTACGAAAAAGGAAATTTTTCCTTTTTTTTTTTTTCCCCGAGGGGTGACGTGTGACGTTCGTCACCACAGTCCGTCCTGCTCTTACAAGCCCAGGCCGTTCCTGTGGTATATTTTTAAGGGGCCTGCCCCTCATTCATACGCCACTATTTCAAATCTCACAAGAATAAAGTTTCAAGGGACCGTTTCCCTATTGATATGGTCCGTTCCAGTCTAGTGAACCCACTACGTCGCAACCCCCACCAGAAGTCGAAATCATCGAGACAGCGGATCAAATCGATTATTAGTAGTCGACAGTTCGAACCGACAACACCATTCCTGCACCTGAATTATCTCACGAAATACGATAAAGACATAGTCTGAGAACAGAATTATTTCACGAAATACGATAAAGACATAGTCTGAGAACAGAATTATTTCACGAAATACGATAAGAACATAGTCTGAGAACTGAATTATTTCACGAAATACGATAAAGGACATAGTCTCAGAACAGAATTATTTCACGAAATACGATAAGGACATAGTCTCAGAACAGAATTATTTCACAAAATACGATAAAGGACTTAGACGCAGGAACGTCGATCCACCTCCAGTGATCCACTACCCCTTCCACTGGAACAACTTGACATGTGATTGGGACTACCCCCTTCCACCAACGTTGGACTATAAGGGAAGCAGCTGGACACCTACGAAGTCAGTTGAATTCAGGAATCAGTCGAAAGCAGTTGAACTCAGGGATCAGTCGAAACCAGTTGAATTCAGGAATCAGTCGAAAGCAGTTGAAGTCAGAAGTCAGTCGAAGTCAGTCGAAGTCAGGAGTCAGTCGAAGTCAGGAGTCAGTCGAAGTCAGGAGTCAGTCGAAGTCACGAGTCAGCTGAAGTCTGAAGTCAGAATTCTCCGGTGCACCATCCAGTGCAACGACTGTTCGCGTTCACTTTCCTCAATCCAACCTTTTAACCATTTACCTACTTCCATCATTCTCGATGATGAAACCGAGAGCACTTTGAACTATTTGTAGTTCTGGAACTCAAACTGAGAGGATACACCACCTCCTTCCTAATCCCCTTATACGTCGATATTGCTGCGTGCGGACCAGCACAGAATAAATTCATTTGCGTGTGCGAACGTGCGTGTATCAAGAACCTTAGTCGTGAGAAGAGTCGCCAACCACTTTTTCACCCCTGTCCTATACCTACACGTTCGAGCACGGCGGACTGGATCTAGCCTCTCGAGCTCCCCCACTACCACATTCCTGGCGGACTGGGTCCAGCCGTTTGTGCGTCCTTCAATTTCCCTCGAACTAGGCGGACTGGGTCTAGCCGTTCGAGTTCCCTCACCTACCACAATCTTGGCGGACTAGGTCTAGCCGTTTGTGAAGTCTCCAATTTTCCTCGAACTAGGCGGACTGGGTCCAGCCGTTCGACCTACCGTACCCACCCACAATCTTGGCGGACTTGGTCCAGCCGTTTGCGTGTGCGTACTCCAATTCACGGCCCAGGCGGACTAGGTCCAGCCGACCGGGGATCCCATCCCGACATTCTCTCTCTGACGACGGAACGACGTAACTCGTCCTACGTCGCAACGAACCGTAAACATCGAAATAAATTCGCACGCGTAAAAACGTAACGTCTTCGCGGACCCCGCGTGAGACGTAACACTATCAATGAAAATACCTTATAATATAACGTAATATGCAGTCTACCATTGAAAATACCTTATAATATAACGTAATATGATATATATCATTAAAAATACCTTATAAAATAACGTAATATGCAGTATACCATTGAAAATACTTATAATATAACGTAATATGCAGTGTATCATTGAAAATACATTATAATATAACGTAATATGCAGTGTATCATTGAAAATACCTTATAATATATCGTAATGTGTAGTGTATCATTGAAAATATCTTATAGTATAACGTAATATGCAGTGCATCATTGAAAATACCTTATAATATAACGTAATATGCAGTGTATCATTGAAAATACCTTAGAATATATGGTAATTCTAGTCTATCAATGAAAATACCTTATAATATAACGTAATATGCAGTCTACCATTGAAAATACCTTATAATATAACGTAATATGATATATATCATTAAAAATACCTTATAAAATAACGTAATATGCAGTATACCATTGAAAATACTTATAATATAACGTAATATGCAGTGTATCATTGAAAATACATTATAATATAACGTAATATGCAGTGTATCATTGAAAATACCTTATAATATAACGTAATATGCAGTGTATCATTGAAAATACCTTAGAATATATGGTAATTCTAGTCTATCAATGAAAATACCTTATAATATAACGTAATATGCAGTGTATCATTGAAAATACCTTATAATATATCGTAATGTGTAGTGTATCATTGAAAATACCTTATAGTATAACGTAATATGCAGTGCATCATTGAAAATACCTTATAATATAACGTAATATGCGGTGTATCATTGAAAATACCTTATAATATAACGTAATATGCAGTGTATCATTGAAAATACCTTATAGTATAACGTAATATGAAGTGCATCATTGAAAAAACCTTATAATATAACGTAATATGCAGTGTATCATTGAAAATACCTTAGAATATATGGTAATTCTAGTCTATCAATGAAAATACCTTATAATATAACGTAATATGCAGTGTATCATTGAAAATACCTTATAATATATCGTAATGTGTAGTGTATCATTGAAAATATCTTATAGTATAACGTAATATGCAGTGCATCATTGAAAATACCTTATAATATAACGTAATATGCGGTGTATCATTGAAAATACCTTATAATATTACGTAATATGCAGTGTATCATTGAAAATACCTTATAGTATAACGTAATATGCAGTGCATCATTGAAAAAACCTTATAATATAACGTAATATGCAGTGTATCATTGTAAATACCTTATAATATAACGTAATATGCAGTGTATCATTGAAAATACCTTAGAATATATGGTAATTCTAGTCTATCAATGAAAATACCTTATAATATAACGTAATATGCAGTCTACCATTGAAAATACCTTATAATATAACGTAATATGATATATATCATTAAAAATACCTTATAAAATAACGTAATATGCAGTATACCATTGAAAATACTTATAATATAACGTAATATGCAGTGTATCATTGAAAATACATTATAATATAACGTAATATGCAGTGTATCATTGAAAATACCTTATAATAAAACGTAATATGCAGTCTATCAATGAAAATACCTTATAATATAACGTAATATGCAGTCTACCATTGAAAATACCTTATAATATAACGTAATATGATATATATCATTAAAAATACCTTATAAAATAACGTAATATGCAGTATACCATTGAAAATACTTATAATATAACGTAATATGCAGTGTATCATTGAAAATACATTATAATATAACGTAATATGCAGTGTATCATTGAAAATACCTTATAATAAAACGTAATATGCAGTGTATCATTGAAAATACCTTATAGTATAACGTAATATGAAGTGCATCATTGAAAAAACCTTATAATATAACGTAATATGCAGTGTATCATTGAAAATACCTTAGAATATATGGTAATTCTAGTCTATCAATGAAAATACCTTATAATATAACGTAATATGCAGTGTATCATTGAAAATACCTTATAATATATCGTAATGTGTAGTGTATCATTGAAAATACTTTATAGTATAACGTAATATGCAGTGCATCATTGAAAATACCTTATAATATAACGTAATATGCGGTGTATCATTGAAAATACCTTATAATATTACGTAATATGGAGTGTATCATTGAAAATACCTTATAGTATAACGTAATATGCAGTGCATCATTGAAAAAACCTTATAATATAACGTAATATGCAGTGTATCATTGAAAATACATTATAATATAACGTAATATGCAGTGTATCATTGAAAATACCTTATAATATAACGTAATATGCAGTGTATCATTGAAAATACCTTATAATATAACGTAATATGCAGTGTATCATTGAAAATACCTTAGAATATATGGTAATTCTAGTCTATCAATGAAAATACCTTATAATATAACGTAATATGCAGTCTACCATTGAAAATACTTTATAATATAACGTAATATGATATATATCATTAAAAATACCTTATAAAATAACGTAATATGCAGTATACCATTGAAAATACTTATAATATAACGTAATATGCAGTGTATCATTGAAAATACATTATAATATAACGTAATATGCAGTGTATCATTGAAAATACCTTATAATAAAACGTAATATGCAGTGTATCATTGAAAATACCTTATAGTATAACGTAATATGAAGTGCATCATTGAAAAAACCTTATAATATAACGTAATATGCAGTGTATCATTGAAAATACCTTATAATATAACGTAATATGCAGTGTATCATTGAAAATACCTTAGAATATATGGTAATTCTAGTCTATCAATGAAAATACCTTATAATATATCGTAATATGCAGTGTATCATTGAAAAAAACCTTATAATATAACGTAATATGCAGTGTATCATTGAAAATACCTTATAATATAACGTAATATGCGGTGTATCCTTGAAAATACCTTATATTATAACGTAATATGCAGTGTATCATTGAAAATACCTTATAATATAACTTAATATGCAGTGTATCATTGAAAATACCTTATGATATAACGTAATATGCAGTCTATCATTGAAAATACATCGAATATATGGTAATTCTAGTCTATCAATGAAAATACCTTATAATATAACGTAATATGCAGTGTATCAGTGAAAATACCTTATAATATATAGTAGTTTATCATTGAAAATACCTTATAATATAACGTAATATGCAGTGTATCATTGAAAATACCTTAGAATATATGGTAATTCTAGTCTATCAATGAAAATACCTTATAATATAACGTAATATGCAGTGTATCATTGAAAATACCTTATAATATAACGTAATATGCAGTGTATCATTGAAAATACCTTATAATATAACGTAATATGCGGTGTATCCTTGAAAATACCTTATATTATAACGTAATATGCAGTGTATCATTGAAAATACCTTATAATATAACTTAATATGCAGTGTATCATTGAAAATACCTTATGATATAACGTAATATGCAGTCTATCATTGAAAATACATCGAATATATGGTAATTCTAGTCTATCAATGAAAATACCTTATAATATAACGTAATATGCAGTGTATCAGTGAAAATACCTTATAATATATAGTAGTTTATCATTGAAAATACCTTATAATATAACGTAATATGCAGTGTATCATTGAAAATACCTTAGAATATATGGTAATTCTAGTCTATCAATGAAAATACCTTATAATATAACGTAATATGCAGTGTATCATTGAAAATACCTTATAATATATCGTAATGTGTAGTGTATCATTGAAAATACCTTATAGTATAACGTAATATGCTGTGCATCATTGAAAATACCTTATAATATAACGTAATATGCGGTGTATCATTGAAAATACCTTATAATATTACGTAATATGCAGTGTATCATTGAAAATACCTTATAGTATAACGTAATATGCAGTGCATCATTGAAAAAACCTTATAATATAACGTAATATGCAGTGTATCATTGAAAATACCTTATAATATAACGTAATATGCAGTGTATCATTGAAAATACCTTAGAATATATGGTAATTCTAGTCTATCAATGAAAATACCTTATAATATAACGTAATATGCAGTCTACCATTGAAAATACCTTATAATATAACGTAATATGATATATATCATTAAAAATACCTTATAAAATAACGTAATATGCAGTATACCATTGAAAATACTTATAATATAACGTAATATGCAGTGTATCATTGAAAATACATTATAATATAACGTAATATGCAGTGTATCATTGAAAATACCTTATAATAAAACGTAATATGCAGTGTATCATTGAAAATACCGTATAGTATAACGTAATATGAAGTGCATCATTGAAAAAACCTTATAATATAACGTAATATGCAGTGTATCATTGAAAATACCTTATAATATAACGTAATATGCAGTGTATCATTGAAAATACCTTATAATATAACGTAATATGCAGTGTATCATTGAAAATACCTTAGAATATATGGTAATTCTAGTCTATCAATGAAAATACCTTATAATATAACGTAATATGCAGTCTACCATTGAAAATACCTTATAATATAACGTAATATGATATATATCATTAAAAATACCTTATAAAATAACGTAATATGCAGTATACCATTGAAAATACTTATAATATAACGTAATATGCAGTGTATCATTGAAAATACATTATAATATAACGTAATATGCAGTGTATCATTGAAAATACCTTATAATAAAACGTAATATGCAGTGTATCATTGAAAATACCTTATAGTATAACGTAATATGAAGTGCATCATTGAAAAAACCTTATAATATAACGTAATATGCAGTGTATCATTGAAAATACCTTAGAATATATGGTAATTCTAGTCTATCAATGAAAATACCTTATAATATAACGTAATATGCAGTGTATCATTGAAAATACCTTATAATATATCGTAATGTGTAGTGTATCATTGAAAATACTTTATAGTATAACGTAATATGCAGTGCATCATTGAAAATACCTTATAATATAACGTAATATGCGGTGTATCATTGAAAATACCTTATAATATTACGTAATATGGAGTGTATCATTGAAAATACCTTATAGTATAACGTAATATGCAGTGCATCATTGAAAAAACCTTATAATATAACGTAATATGTAGTGTATCATTGAAAATACCTTATAATATAACGTAATATGCAGTGTATCATTGATAATACCTTAGAATATATGGTAATTCTAGTCTATCAATGAAAATACCTTATAATATAACGTAATATGCAGTCTACCATTGAAAATACCTTATAATATAACGTAATATGATATATATCATTAAAAATACCTTATAAAATAACGTAATATGCAGTATACCATTGAAAATACTTATAATATAACGCAATATGCAGTGTATCATTGAAAATACATTATAATATAACGTAATATGCAGTGTATCATTGAAAATACCTTATAATATAACGTAATATGCAGTGTATCATTGAAAATACCTTATAATATAACGTAATATGCAGTGTATCATTGAAAATACCTTTGAATATATGGTAATTCTAGTCTATCAATGAAAATACCTTATAATATAACGTAATATGCAGTCTACCATTGAAAATACCTTATAATATAACGTAATATGATATATATCATTAAAAATACCTTATAAAATAACGTAATATGCAGTATACCATTGAAAATACTTATAATATAACGTAATATGCAGTGTATCATTGAAAATACATTATAATATAACGTAATATGCAGTGTATCATTGAAAATACCTTATAATAAAACGTAATATGCAGTGTATCATTGAAAATACCTTATAGTATAACGTAATATGAAGTGCATCATTGAAAAAACCTTATAATATAACGTAATATGCAGTGTATCATTGAAAATACCTTATAATATAACGTAATATGCAGTGTATCATTGAAAATACCTTAGAATATATGGTAATTCTAGTCTATCAATGAAAATACCTTATAATATAACGTATTATGCAGTGTATCAGTGAAAATACCTTATAATATATAGTAGTTTATCATTGAAAATACCTTATAATATATCGTAATATGCAGTGTATCATTGAAAAAACCTTATAATATAACGTAATATGCAGTGTATCATTGAAAATACCTTATAATATAACTTAATATGCAGTGTATCATTGAAAATACCTTATGATATAACGTAATATGCAGTCTATCATTGAAAATACATCGAATATATGGTAATTCTAGTCTATCAATGAAAATACCTTATAATATAACGTAATATGCAGTGTATCAGTGAAAATACCTTATAATATATAGTAGTTTATCATTGAAAATACCTTATAATATATCGTAAATTGTAGCGTATCATTGAAAATACCTTAGAATATATGGTAATTCTAGTCTATCAATGAAAATACCTTATAATATGAAGTAATATGCAGTGTATCATTGAAAATACCTTATAATATATCGTAATTTGTAGTGTATCATTGAAAATACCTTATAGTATAACGTAATATGCAGTGTATCACTGAAAATACCTTATAATATAACGTAATATGCGGTGTATCCGTGAAAATACCTTATGATATAACGTAATATGCAGTGTATCATTGAAAATACCTTAGAATATATGGTAATTCTAGTCTATCAATAAAAAATACCTTATAATATAACGTAATATGCAGTGTATCAGTGAAAATACCTTATAATATATAGTAGTTTATCATTGAAAATACCTTATAATATAACGTAATATGCAGTGCATCATTGAAAAAACCTTATAATATAACGTAATATGCAGTGTATCATTGAAAATACCTTATCATATAACGTAATATGCAGTGTATCATTGAAAGTACCTTATAATATAACGTAATATGCAGTGTATCATTCAAAATACCTTATAATATAACGTAATATGCGGTGTACCATTGAAAATACCTTATAATATAACGTAATATGCAGTCTACCATTGAAAATACCTTATAATATAACGTAATATGCAGTGTATCAGTGAAAATACCTTATAATATATAGTAGTTTATCATTGAAAATACCTTATAATATAACGTAATATGCAGTGCATCATTGAAAAAACCTTATAATATAACGTAATATGCAGTGTATCATTGAAAATACCTTATCATATAACGTAATATGCAGTGTATCATTGAAAGTACCTTATAATATAACGTAATATGCAGTGTATCATTCAAAATACCTTATAATATAACGTAATATGCGGTGTACCATTGAAAATACCTTATAATATAACGTAATATGCAGTGTATCATTGAAAATACCTTATAATATATAGTAGTTTATCATTGAAAATACCTTATAATATAACGTAATATGCTGTGTATCATTGAAAATACCTTATAATATATCGTAATTTGTAGTGTATCATTGACAATACCTTATAATATAACGTAATATGCAGTGTATCACTGAAAATACATTATAGTATAACGTAATATGCGGTGTATCCGTGAAAATACCTTATAATATAACTTAATATGCAGTGTATCATTGAAAAAACCTTATAATATAACGTAATATGATATATATCATTAAAAATACCTTATAAAATAACGTAATATGCAGTATACCATTGAAAATACTTATAATATAACGTAATATGCAGTGTATCATTGAAAATACCTTATAATATAACGTAATATGCAGTGTATCATTGAAAATTCCTTATAATATATCGTAATTTGTAGTGTATCATTGAAAATACCTTATAGTATAACGTTATATGCAGTGCATCATTGAAAAAACCTTATAATATAACGTAATATGCAGTGTATCATTGAAAATACCTTATAATATAACGTAATATGCAGTGTATCATTGAAAATACTTTATAATATATCGTAATTTGTAGTGTATCATTGAAAATACCTTATAGTATAACGTTATATGCAGTGCATCATTGAAAAAACCTTATAATATAACGTAATATGCAGTGTATCATTGAAAATACCTTATAATATAACGTAATATGCAGTGTATCATTGAAAATACCTTATAATATATCGTAATTTGTTGTGTATCATTGAAAATACCTTAGAATATATGGTAATTCTAGTCTATCATTGAAAATACCTTGTAATATAACGTAATATGCAGTGTATCATTCAAAATACCTTATAATATAACGTAATATGCGGTGTACCATTGAAAATACCTTATAATATAACGTAATATGCAGTCTACCATTGAAAATACCTTATAATATAACGTAATATGCAGTGTATCAGTGAAAATACCTTATAATATATAGTAGTTTATCATTGAAAATACCTTATAATATAACGTAATATGCAGTGCATCATTGAAAAAACCTTATAATATAACGTAATATGCAGTGTATCATTGAAAATACCTTATCATATAACGTAATATGCAGTGTATCATTGAAAGTACCTTATAATATAACGTAATATGCAGTGTATCATTCAAAATACCTTATAATATAACGTAATATACGGTGTACCATTGAAAATACCTTATAATATAACGTAATATGCAGTGTATCATTGAAAATACCTTATAATATATAGTAGTTTATCATTGAAAATACCTTATAATATAACGTAATATGCTGTGTATCATTGAAAATACCTTATAATATATCGTAATTTGTAGTGTATCATTGACAATACCTTATAATATAACGTAATATGCAGTGTATCACTGAAAATACATTATAATATAACGTAATATGCGGTGTATCCGTGAAAATACCTTATAATATAACTTAATATGCAGTGTATCATTGAAAAAACCTTATAATATAACGTAATATGATATATATCATTAAAAATACCTTATAAAATAACGTAATATGCAGTATACCATTGAAAATACTTATAATATAACGTAATATGCAGTGTATCATTGAAAATACCTTATAATATAACGTAATATGCAGTGTATCATTGAAAATACCTTATAATATATCGTAATTTGTAGTGTATCATTGAAAATACCTTATAGTATAACGTTATATGCAGTGCATCATTGAAAAAACCTTATAATATAACGTAATATGCAGTGTATCATTGAAAATACCTTATAATATAACGTAATATGCAGTGTATCATTGAAAATACCTTATAATATATCGTAATTTGTAGTGTATCATTGAAAATACCTTATAGTATAACGTTATATGCAGTGCATCATTGAAAAAACCTTATAATATAACGTAATATGCAGTGTATCATTGAAAATACCTTATAATATAACGTAATATGCGGTGTATCCGTGAAAATACCTTATGATATAACGTAATATGCAGTGTATCATTGAAAATACCTTAGAATATATGGTAATTCTAGTCTATCAATGAAAATACCTTATAATATAACGTAATATGCAGTGTATCAGTGAAAATACCTTATAATATAGTAGTTAATCATTGAAAATACCTTATAATATAACGTAATATGCAGTGTATCATTGAAAATACCTTAGAATATATGGTAATTCTAGTCTATCAATGAAAATACCTTATAGTATAACGTAATATGCAGTGTATCACTGAAAATACATTATAATATAACGTAATATGCGGTGTATCCGTGAAAATACCTTATAATATAACTTAATATGCAGTGTATCATTGAAAAAACCTTATAATATAACGTAATATGATATATATCATTAAAAATACCTTATAAAATAACGTAATATGCAGTATACCATTGAAAATACTTATAATATAACGTAATATGCAGTGTATCATTGAAAATACCTTATAATATAACGTAATATGCAGTGTATCATTGAAAATACCTTATAATATATCGTAATTTGTAGTGTATCATTGAAAATACCTTATAGTATAACGTTATATGCAGTGCATCATTGAAAAAACCTTATAATATAACGTAATATGCAGTGTATCATTGAAAATACCTTATAATATAACGTAATATGCAGTGTATCATTGAAAATACTTTATAATATATCGTAATTTGTAGTGTATCATTGAAAATACCTTATAGTATAACGTTATATGCAGTGCATCATTGAAAAAACCTTATAATATATCGTAATATGCAGTGTATCATTGAAAATACCTTATAATATAACGTAATATGCGGTGTATCCGTGAAAATACCTTATAATATAACGTAATATGCAGTGTATCATTGAAAATACCTTATCATATAACGTAATATGCAGTGTATCATTGAAAGTACCTTATAATATAACGTAATATGCAGTGTATCATTCAAAATACCTTATAATATAACGTAATATACGGTGTACCATTGAAAATACCTTATAATATAACGTAATATGCAGTGTATCATTGAAAATACCTTATAATATATAGTAGTTTATCATTGAAAATACCTTATAATATAACGTAATATGCAGTGTATCATTGAAAATACCTTATAATATATCGTAATTTGTAGTGTATCATTGACAATACCTTATAATATAACGTAATATGCAGTGTATCACTGAAAATACATTATAATATAACGTAATATGCGGTGTATCCGTGAAAATACCTTATAATATAACTTAATATGCAGTGTATCATTGAAAAAACCTTATAATATAACGTAATATGATATATATCATTAAAAATACCTTATAAAATAACGTAATATGCAGTATACCATTGAAAATACTTATAATATAACGTAATATGCAGTGTATCATTGAAAATACCTTATAATATAACGTAATATGCAGTGTATCATTGAAAATTCCTTATAATATATCGTAATTTGTAGTGTATCATTGAAAATACCTTATAGTATAACGTTATATGCAGTGCATCATTGAAAAAACCTTATAATATAACGTAATATGCAGTGTATCATTGAAAATACCTTATAATATAACGTAATATGCAGTGTATCATTGAAAATACCTTATAATATATCGTAATTTGTAGTGTATCATTGAAAATACCTTATAGTATAACGTTATATGCAGTGCATCATTGAAAAAACCTTATAATATAACGTAATATGCAGTGTATCATTGAAAATACCTTATAATATAACGTAATATGCAGTGTATCATTGAAAATACCTTATAATATATCGTAATTTGTTGTGTATCATTGAAAATACCTTAGAATATATGGTAATTCTAGTCTATCATTGAAAATACCTTGTAATATAACGTAATATGCAGTGTATCATTCAAAATACCTTATAATATAACGTAATATGCGGTGTACCATTGAAAATACCTTATAATATAACGTAATATGCAGTCTACCATTGAAAATACCTTATAATATAACGTAATATGCAGTGTATCAGTGAAAATACCTTATAATATATAGTAGTTTATCATTGAAAATACCTTATAATATAACGTAATATGCAGTGCATCATTGAAAAAACCTTATAATATAACGTAATATGCAGTGTATCATTGAAAATACCTTATCATATAACGTAATATGCAGTGTATCATTGAAAGTACCTTATAATATAACGTAATATGCAGTGTATCATTCAAAATACCTTATAATATAACGTAATATACGGTGTACCATTGAAAATACCTTATAATATAACGTAATATGCAGTGTATCATTGAAAATACCTTATAATATATAGTAGTTTATCATTGAAAATACCTTATAATATAACGTAATATGCTGTGTATCATTGAAAATACCTTATAATATATCGTAATTTGTAGTGTATCATTGACAATACCTTATAATATAACGTAATATGCAGTGTATCACTGAAAATACCTTATAATATAACGTAATATGCGGTGTATCCGTGAAAATACCTTATAATATAACTTAATATGCAGTGTATCATTGAAAAAACCTTATAATATAACGTAATATGATATATATCATTAAAAATACCTTATAAAATAACGTAATATGCAGTATACCATTGAAAATACTTATAATATAACGTAATATGCAGTGTATCATTGAAAATACCTTATAATATAACGTAATATGCAGTGTATCATTGAAAATACCTTATAATATATCGTAATTTGTAGTGTATCATTGAAAATACCTTATAGTATAACGTTATATGCAGTGCATCATTGAAAAAACCTTATAATATAACGTAATATGCAGTGTATCATTGAAAATACCTTATAATATAACGTAATATGCAGTGTATCATTGAAAATACTTTATAATATATCGTAATTTGTAGTGTATCATTGAAAATACCTTATAGTATAACGTTATATGCAGTGCATCATTGAAAAAACCTTATAATATAACGTAATATGCAGTGTATCATTGAAAATACCTTATAATATAACGTAATATGCGGTGTATCCGTGAAAATACCTTATGATATAACGTAATATGCAGTGTATCATTGAAAATACCTTAGAATATATGGTAATTCTAGTCTATCAATGAAAATACCTTATAATATAACGTAATATGCAGTGTATCAGTGAAAATACCTTATAATATAGTAGTTAATCATTGAAAATACCTTATAATATAACGTAATATGCAGTGTATCATTGAAAATACCTTAGAATATATGGTAATTCTAGTCTATCAATGAAAATACCTTATAGTATAACGTAATATGCAGTGCATCATTGAAAAAACCTTATAATATAACGTAATATGCAGTGTATCATTGAAAATACCTTATAATATAACGTAATATGCAGTGTATCATTGAAAATACCTTATAATATAACGTAATATGCAGTGTATCATTGAAAATACCGTATAATATAACGTAATATGCAGTGTATCATTGAGAATACCTTATAATATAACTTAATATGCAGTGTATCATTGAAAATACCTTATGATATAACGTAATATGCAGTGTATCATTGAAAATACCTTAGAATATAACGTAATATGCAGTGTATCATTGAAAATACCTTATAATATAACGTAATATGCAGTCTACCATTGAAAATACCTTATAATATAACGTAATATGATATATATCATTAAAAATACCTTATAAAATAACGTAATATGCAGTATACCATTGAAAATACTTATAATATAACGTAATATGCAGTGTATCATTGAAAATACCTTATAATATATAGTAGTTTGTCATTGAATATACCTTATAATATAACGTAATATGCTGTGTATCATTGAAAATACCTTATAATATATCGTAATTTGTAGTGTATCAATGAAAATACCTTATAATATAACGTAATATGCAGTGTATCATTGAAAATACCTTATAATATATCGTAATTCGTAGTGTATCATTGAAAATACCTTATAATATAACGTAATATGCGGTGTATCCGTGAAAATACCTTATAATATAACTTAATATGCAGTGTATCATTGAAAAAACCTTATAATATAACGTAATATGCAGTGTATCATTGAAAATACCTTATAATATAACGTAATATGCAGTGTATCATTGAAAATACCTTACAATATAACGTAATATGCAGTGTATCATTGAAAATACCGTATAATATAACTTAATATGCAGTGTATCATTGAGAATACCTTATAATATAACTTAATATGCAGTGTATCATTGAAAATACCTTATGATATAACGTAATATGCAGTGTATCATTGAAAATACCTTATAATATAACGTAATATGATATATATCATTAAAAATACCTTATAAAATAACGTAATATGCAGTATACCATTGAAAATACTTATAATATAACGTAATATGCAGTGTATCATTGAAAATACCTTATAATATATAGTAGTTTGTCATTGAATATACCTTATAATATAACGTAATATGCTGTGTATCATTGAAAATACCTTATAATATATCGTAATTTGTAGTGTATCAATGAAAATACCTTATAATATAACGTAATATGCAGTGTATCATTGAAAATACCTTATAATATATCGTAATTTGGTAGTGTATCATTGAAAATACCTTATAATATAACGTAATATGCGGTGTATCCGTGAAAATACCTTATAATATAACTTAATATGCAGTGTATCATTGAAAAAACCTTATAATATAACGTAATATGCGGTGTATCATTGAAAATACCTTATAATATAACGTAATATGCAGTGTATCATTGAAAATACCTTATAATATAACGTAATATGCAGTGTATCATTGAGAATACCTTATAGTATAACGTTATATGCAGTGCATCATTGAAAAAACCTTATAATATAACGTAATATGCAGTGTATCATTGAAAATACCTTATAATATAACGTAATATGCGGTGTATCCGTGAAAATACCTTATGATATAACGTAATATGCAGTGTATCATTGAAAATACCTTATAATATAACGTAATATGCAGTGTATCATTGAAAATACCTTATAATATAACGTAATATGCAGTGTATCATTGAAAATACCGTATAATATAACGTAATATGCAGTGTATCATTGAGAATACCTTATAATATAACTTAATATGCAGTGTATCATTGAAAATACCTTATGATATAACGTAATATGCAGTGTATCATTGAAAATACCTTAGAATATAACGTAATATGCAGTGTATCATTGAAAATACCTTATAATATAACGTAATATGCAGTCTACCATTGAAAATACCTTATAATATAACGTAATATGATATATATCATTAAAAATACCTTATAAAATAACGTAATATGCAGTATACCATTGAAAATACTTATAATATAACGTAATATGCAGTGTATCATTGAAAATACCTTATAATATAACGTAATATGATATATATCATTAAAAATACCTTATAAAATAACGTAATATGCAGTATACCATTGAAAATACTTATAATATAACGTAATATGCAGTGTATCATTGAAAATACCTTATAATATATAGTAGTTTGTCATTGAAAATACCTTATAATATAACGTAATATGCTGTGTATCATTGAAAATACCTTATAATATATCGTAATTTGTAGTGTATCAATGAAAATACCTTATAATATAACGTAATATGCAGTGTATCATTGAAAATACCTTATAATATATCGTAATTCGTAGTGTATCATTGAAAATACCTTATAATATAACGTAATATGCGGTGTATCCGTGAAAATACCTTATA
>CAKAJI010000229.1:25000-38916 GCA_916610255.1 Lasioglossum lativentre | reverse complement strand
CTCTCGGACGCGTATTTACCGAGTTAACTTCCGGCGAGTCGCTTAGGTATCGCTGGAACGATAAAATTGCTAAGTACCGCGCCGTGTCGGTTAGACGGTTCGCGGTAAGAGTAAACTTTTTTCCTATCGTTCCTAGATGATTTTAAACGTTATATTCGTGGTAAACTGTGCATACGAAACCGTGTGTCGTGACGCCAGTTCTCTCGGACGCGTATTTACCGAGTTAACTTCCGGCGAGTCGCTTAGGTATCGCTGGAACGATAAAATTGCTAAGTACCGCGCCGTGTCGGTTAGACGGTTCGCGGTAAGAGTAAACTTTTTTCCTATCGTTCCTAGATGATTTTAAACGTTATATTCGTGGTAAACTGTGCATACGAAACCGTGTGTCGTGACGCCAGTTCTCTCGGACGCGTATTTACCGAGTTAACTTCCGGCGAGTCGCTTAGGTATCGCTGGAACGATAAAATTGCTAAGTACCGCGCCGTGTCGGTTAGACGGTTCGCGGTAAGAGTAAACTTTTTTCCTATCGTTCCTAGATGATTTTAAACGTTATATTCGTGGTAAACTGTGCATACGAAACCGTGTGTCGTGACGCCAGTTCTCTCGGACGCGTATTTACCGAGTTAACTTCCGGCGAGTCGCTTAGGTATCGCTGGAACGATAAAATTGCTAAGTACCGCGCCGTGTGCGGTTAGACGGTTCGCGGTAAGAGTAAACTTTTTTCCTATCGTTCCTAGATGATTTTAAACGTTATATTCGTGGTAAACTGTGCATACGAAACCGTGTGTCGTGACGCCAGTTCTCTCGGACGCGTATTTACCGAGTTAACTTCCCGGCGAGTCGCTTAGGTATCGCTGGAACGATAAAATTGCTAAGTACCGCGCCGTGTCGGTTAGACGGTTCGCGGTAAGAGTAAACTTTTTTCCTATCGTTCCTAGATGATTTTAAACGTTATATTCGTGGTAAACTGTGCATACGAAACCGTGTGTCGTGACGCCAGTTCTCTCGGACGCGTATTTACCGAGTTATAAGCGAGTTAACTTCCGGCGAGTCGCTTAGGTATCGCTGGAACGATAAAATTGCTAAGTACCGCGCCGTGTCGGTTAGACGGTTCGCGGTAAGAGTAAACTTTTTTCCTATCGTTCCTAGATGATTTTAAACGTTATATTCGTGGTAAACTGTGCATACGAAACCGTGTGTCGTGACGCCAGTTCTCTCGGACGCGTATTTACCGAGTTAACTTCCGGCGAGTCGCTTAGGTATCGCTGGAACGATAAAATTGCTAAGTACCGCGCCGTGTCGGTTAGACGGTTCGCGGTAAGAGTAAACTTTTTTCCTATCGTTCCTAGATGATTTTAAACGTTATATTCGTGGTAAACTGTGCATACGAAACCGTGTGTCGTGACGCCAGTTCTCTCGGACGCGTATTTACCGAGTTAACTTCCGGCGAGTCGCTTAGGTATCGCTGGAACGATAAAATTGCTAAGTACCGCGCCGTGTCGGTTAGACGGTTCGCGGTAAGAGTAAACTTTTTTCCTATCGTTCCTAGATGATTTTAAACGTTATATTCGTGGTAAACTGTGCATACGAAACCGTGTGTCGTGACGCCAGTTCTCTCGGACGCGTATTTACCGAGTTAACTTCCGGCGAGTCGCTTAGGTATCGCTGGAACGATAAAATTGCTAAGTACCGCGCCGTGTCGGTTAGACGGTTCGCGGTAAGAGTAAACTTTTTTCCTATCGTTCCTAGATGATTTTAAACGTTATATTCGTGGTAAACTGTGCATACGAAACCGTGTGTCGTGACGCCAGTTCTCTCGGACGCGTATTTACCGAGTTAACTTCCGGCGAGTCGCTTAGGTATCGCTGGAACGATAAAATTGCTAAGTACCGCGCCGTGTCGGTTAGACGGTTCGCGGTAAGAGTAAACTTTTTTCCTATCGTTCCTAGATGATTTTAAACGTTATATTCGTGGTAAACTGTGCATACGAAACCGTGTGTCGTGACGCCAGTTCTCTCGGACGCGTATTTACCGAGTTAACTTCCGGCGAGTCGCTTAGGTATCGCTGGAACGATAAAATTGCTAAGTACCGCGCCGTGTCGGTTAGACGGTTCGCGGTAAGAGTAAACTTTTTTCCTATCGTTCCTAGATGATTTTAAACGTTATATTCGTGGTAAACTGTGCATACGAAACCGTGTGTCGTGACGCCAGTTCTCTCGGACGCGTATTTACCGAGTTAACTTCCGGCGAGTCGCTTAGGTATCGCTGGAACGATAAAATTGCTAAGTACCGCGCCGTGTCGGTTAGACGGTTCGCGGTAAGAGTAAACTTTTTTCCTATCGTTCCTAGATGATTTTAAACGTTATATTCGTGGTAAACTGTGCATACGAAACCGTGTGTCGTGACGCCAGTTCTCTCGGACGCGTATTTACCGAGTTAACTTCCGGCGAGTCGCTTAGGTATCGCTGGAACGATAAAATTGCTAAGTACCGCGCCGTGTCGGTTAGACGGTTCGCGGTAAGAGTAAACTTTTTTCCTATCGTTCCTAGATGATTTTAAACGTTATATTCGTGGTAAACTGTGCATACGAAACCGTGTGTCGTGACGCCAGTTCTCTCGGACGCGTATTTACCGAGTTAACTTCCGGCGAGTCGCTTAGGTATCGCTGGAACGATAAAATTGCTAAGTACCGCGCCGTGTCGGTTAGACGGTTCGCGGTAAGAGTAAACTTTTTTCCTATCGTTCCTAGATGATTTTAAACGTTATATTCGTGGTAAACTGTGCATACGAAACCGTGTGTCGTGACGCCAGTTCTCTCGGACGCGTATTTACCGAGTTAACTTCCGGCGAGTCGCTTAGGTATCGCTGGAACGATAAAATTGCTAAGTACCGCGCCGTGTCGGTTAGACGGTTCGCGGTAAGAGTAAACTTTTTTCCTATCGTTCCTAGATGATTTTAAACGTTATATTCGTGGTAAACTGTGCATACGAAACCGTGTGTCGTGACGCCAGTTCTCTCGGACGCGTATTTACCGAGTTAACTTCCGGCGAGTCGCTTAGGTATCGCTGGAACGATAAAATTGCTAAGTACCGCGCCGTGTCGGTTAGACGGTTCGCGGTAAGAGTAAACTTTTTTCCTATCGTTCCTAGATGATTTTAAACGTTATATTCGTGGTAAACTGTGCATACGAAACCGTGTGTCGTGACGCCAGTTCTCTCGGACGCGTATTTACCGAGTTAACTTCCGGCGAGTCGCTTAGGTATCGCTGGAACGATAAAATTGCTAAGTACCGCGCCGTGTCGGTTAGACGGTTCGCGGTAAGAGTAAACTTTTTTCCTATCGTTCCTAGATGATTTTAAACGTTATATTCGTGGTAAACTGTGCATACGAAACCGTGTGTCGTGACGCCAGTTCTCTCGGACGCGTATTTACCGAGTTAACTTCCGGCGAGTCGCTTAGGTATCGCTGGAACGATAAAATTGCTAAGTACCGCGCCGTGTCGGTTAGACGGTTCGCGGTAAGAGTAAACTTTTTTCCTATCGTTCCTAGATGATTTTAAACGTTATATTCGTGGTAAACTGTGCATACGAAACCGTGTGTCGTGACGCCAGTTCTCTCGGACGCGTATTTACCGAGTTAACTTCCGGCGAGTCGCTTAGGTATCGCTGGAACGATAAAATTGCTAAGTACCGCGCCGTGTCGGTTAGACGGTTCGCGGTAAGAGTAAACTTTTTTCCTATCGTTCCTAGATGATTTTAAACGTTATATTCGTGGTAAACTGTGCATACGAAACCGTGTGTCGTGACGCCAGTTCTCTCGGACGCGTATTTACCGAGTTAACTTCCGGCGAGTCGCTTAGGTATCGCTGGAACGATAAAATTGCTAAGTACCGCGCCGTGTCGGTTAGACGGTTCGCGGTAAGAGTAAACTTTTTTCCTATCGTTCCTAGATGATTTTAAACGTTATATTCGTGGTAAACTGTGCATACGAAACCGTGTGTCGTGACGCCAGTTCTCTCGGACGCGTATTTACCGAGTTAACTTCCGGCGAGTCGCTTAGGTATCGCTGGAACGATAAAATTGCTAAGTACCGCGCCGTGTCGGTTAGACGGTTCGCGGTAAGAGTAAACTTTTTTCCTATCGTTCCTAGATGATTTTAAACGTTATATTCGTGGTAAACTGTGCATACGAAACCGTGTGTCGTGACGCCAGTTCTCTCGGACGCGTATTTACCGAGTTATAAGCGAGTTAACTTCCGGCGAGTCGCTTAGGTATCGCTGGAACGATAAAATTGCTAAGTACCGCGCCGTGTCGGTTAGACGGTTCGCGGTAAGAGTAAACTTTTTTCCTATCGTTCCTAGATGATTTTAAACGTTATATTCGTGGTAAACTGTGCATACGAAACCGTGTGTCGTGACGCCAGTTCTCTCGGACGCGTATTTACCGAGTTAACTTCCGGCGAGTCGCTTAGGTATCGCTGGAACGATAAAATTGCTAAGTACCGCGCCGTGTCGGTTAGACGGTTCGCGGTAAGAGTAAACTTTTTTCCTATCGTTCCTAGATGATTTTAAACGTTATATTCGTGGTAAACTGTGCATACGAAACCGTGTGTCGTGACGCCAGTTCTCTCGGACGCGTATTTACCGAGTTAACTTCCGGCGAGTCGCTTAGGTATCGCTGGAACGATAAAATTGCTAAGTACCGCGCCGTGTCGGTTAGACGGTTCGCGGTAAGAGTAAACTTTTTTCCTATCGTTCCTAGATGATTTTAAACGTTATATTCGTGGTAAACTGTGCATACGAAACCGTGTGTCGTGACGCCAGTTCTCTCGGACGCGTATTTACCGAGTTAACTTCCGGCGAGTCGCTTAGGTATCGCTGGAACGATAAAATTGCTAAGTACCGCGCCGTGTCGGTTAGACGGTTCGCGGTAAGAGTAAACTTTTTTCCTATCGTTCCTAGATGATTTTAAACGTTATATTCGTGGTAAACTGTGCATACGAAACCGTGTGTCGTGACGCCAGTTCTCTCGGACGCGTATTTACCGAGTTAACTTCCGGCGAGTCGCTTAGGTATCGCTGGAACGATAAAATTGCTAAGTACCGCGCCGTGTCGGTTAGACGGTTCGCGGTAAGAGTAAACTTTTTTCCTATCGTTCCTAGATGATTTTAAACGTTATATTCGTGGTAAACTGTGCATACGAAACCGTGTGTCGTGACGCCAGTTCTCTCGGACGCGTATTTACCGAGTTAACTTCCGGCGAGTCGCTTAGGTATCGCTGGAACGATAAAATTGCTAAGTACCGCGCCGTGTCGGTTAGACGGTTCGCGGTAAGAGTAAACTTTTTTCCTATCGTTCCTAGATGATTTTAAACGTTATATTCGTGGTAAACTGTGCATACGAAACCGTGTGTCGTGACGCCAGTTCTCTCGGACGCGTATTTACCGAGTTATAAGCGAGTTAACTTCCGGCGAGTCGCTTAGGTATCGCTGGAACGATAAAATTGCTAAGTACCGCGCCGTGTCGGTTAGACGGTTCGCGGTAAGAGTAAACTTTTTTCCTATCGTTCCTAGATGATTTTAAACGTTATATTCGTGGTAAACTGTGCATACGAAACCGTGTGTCGTGACGCCAGTTCTCTCGGACGCGTATTTACCGAGTTAACTTCCGGCGAGTCGCTTAGGTATCGCTGGAACGATAAAATTGCTAAGTACCGCGCCGTGTCGGTTAGACGGTTCGCGGTAAGAGTAAACTTTTTTCCTATCGTTCCTAGATGATTTTAAACGTTATATTCGTGGTAAACTGTGCATACGAAACCGTGTGTCGTGACGCCAGTTCTCTCGGACGCGTATTTACCGAGTTATAAGCGAGTTAACTTCCGGCGAGTCGCTTAGGTATCGCTGGAACGATAAAATTGCTAAGTACCGCGCCGTGTCGGTTAGACGGTTCGCGGTAAGAGTAAACTTTTTTCCTATCGTTCCTAGATGATTTTAAACGTTATATTCGTGGTAAACTGTGCATACGAAACCGTGTGTCGTGACGCCAGTTCTCTCGGACGCGTATTTACCGAGTTAACTTCCGGCGAGTCGCTTAGGTATCGCTGGAACGATAAAATTGCTAAGTACCGCGCCGTGTCGGTTAGACGGTTCGCGGTAAGAGTAAACTTTTTTCCTATCGTTCCTAGATGATTTTAAACGTTATATTCGTGGTAAACTGTGCATACGAAACCGTGTGTCGTGACGCCAGTTCTCTCGGACGCGTATTTACCGAGTTAACTTCCGGCGAGTCGCTTAGGTATCGCTGGAACGATAAAATTGCTAAGTACCGCGCCGTGTCGGTTAGACGGTTCGCGGTAAGAGTAAACTTTTTTCCTATCGTTCCTAGATGATTTTAAACGTTATATTCGTGGTAAACTGTGCATACGAAACCGTGTGTCGTGACGCCAGTTCTCTCGGACGCGTATTTACCGAGTTAACTTCCGGCGAGTCGCTTAGGTATCGCTGGAACGATAAAATTGCTAAGTACCGCGCCGTGTCGGTTAGACGGTTCGCGGTAAGAGTAAACTTTTTTCCTATCGTTCCTAGATGATTTTAAACGTTATATTCGTGGTAAACTGTGCATACGAAACCGTGTGTCGTGACGCCAGTTCTCTCGGACGCGTATTTACCGAGTTAACTTCCGGCGAGTCGCTTAGGTATCGCTGGAACGATAAAATTGCTAAGTACCGCGCCGTGTCGGTTAGACGGTTCGCGGTAAGAGTAAACTTTTTTCCTATCGTTCCTAGATGATTTTAAACGTTATATTCGTGGTAAACTGTGCATACGAAACCGTGTGTCGTGACGCCAGTTCTCTCGGACGCGTATTTACCGAGTTAACTTCCGGCGAGTCGCTTAGGTATCGCTGGAACGATAAAATTGCTAAGTACCGCGCCGTGTCGGTTAGACGGTTCGCGGTAAGAGTAAACTTTTTTCCTATCGTTCCTAGATGATTTTAAACGTTATATTCGTGGTAAACTGTGCATACGAAACCGTGTGTCGTGACGCCAGTTCTCTCGGACGCGTATTTACCGAGTTATAAGCGAGTTAACTTCCGGCGAGTCGCTTAGGTATCGCTGGAACGATAAAATTGCTAAGTACCGCGCCGTGTCGGTTAGACGGTTCGCGGTAAGAGTAAACTTTTTTCCTATCGTTCCTAGATGATTTTAAACGTTATATTCGTGGTAAACTGTGCATACGAAACCGTGTGTCGTGACGCCAGTTCTCTCGGACGCGTATTTACCGAGTTAACTTCCGGCGAGTCGCTTAGGTATCGCTGGAACGATAAAATTGCTAAGTACCGCGCCGTGTCGGTTAGACGGTTCGCGGTAAGAGTAAACTTTTTTCCTATCGTTCCTAGATGATTTTAAACGTTATATTCGTGGTAAACTGTGCATACGAAACCGTGTGTCGTGACGCCAGTTCTCTCGGACGCGTATTTACCGAGTTATAAGCGAGTTAACTTCCGGCGAGTCGCTTAGGTATCGCTGGAACGATAAAATTGCTAAGTACCGCGCCGTGTCGGTTAGACGGTTCGCGGTAAGAGTAAACTTTTTTCCTATCGTTCCTAGATGATTTTAAACGTTATATTCGTGGTAAACTGTGCATACGAAACCGTGTGTCGTGACGCCAGTTCTCTCGGACGCGTATTTACCGAGTTAACTTCCGGCGAGTCGCTTAGGTATCGCTGGAACGATAAAATTGCTAAGTACCGCGCCGTGTCGGTTAGACGGTTCGCGGTAAGAGTAAACTTTTTTCCTATCGTTCCTAGATGATTTTAAACGTTATATTCGTGGTAAACTGTGCATACGAAACCGTGTGTCGTGACGCCAGTTCTCTCGGACGCGTATTTACCGAGTTAACTTCCGGCGAGTCGCTTAGGTATCGCTGGAACGATAAAATTGCTAAGTACCGCGCCGTGTCGGTTAGACGGTTCGCGGTAAGAGTAAACTTTTTTCCTATCGTTCCTAGATGATTTTAAACGTTATATTCGTGGTAAACTGTGCATACGAAACCGTGTGTCGTGACGCCAGTTCTCTCGGACGCGTATTTACCGAGTTAACTTCCGGCGAGTCGCTTAGGTATCGCTGGAACGATAAAATTGCTAAGTACCGCGCCGTGTCGGTTAGACGGTTCGCGGTAAGAGTAAACTTTTTTCCTATCGTTCCTAGATGATTTTAAACGTTATATTCGTGGTAAACTGTGCATACGAAACCGTGTGTCGTGACGCCAGTTCTCTCGGACGCGTATTTACCGAGTTAACTTCCGGCGAGTCGCTTAGGTATCGCTGGAACGATAAAATTGCTAAGTACCGCGCCGTGTCGGTTAGACGGTTCGCGGTAAGAGTAAACTTTTTTCCTATCGTTCCTAGATGATTTTAAACGTTATATTCGTGGTAAACTGTGCATACGAAACCGTGTGTCGTGACGCCAGTTCTCTCGGACGCGTATTTACCGAGTTATAAGCGAGTTAACTTCCGGCGAGTCGCTTAGGTATCGCTGGAACGATAAAATTGCTAAGTACCGCGCCGTGTCGGTTAGACGGTTCGCGGTAAGAGTAAACTTTTTTCCTATCGTTCCTAGATGATTTTAAACGTTATATTCGTGGTAAACTGTGCATACGAAACCGTGTGTCGTGACGCCAGTTCTCTCGGACGCGTATTTACCGAGTTAACTTCCGGCGAGTCGCTTAGGTATCGCTGGAACGATAAAATTGCTAAGTACCGCGCCGTGTCGGTTAGACGGTTCGCGGTAAGAGTAAACTTTTTTCCTATCGTTCCTAGATGATTTTAAACGTTATATTCGTGGTAAACTGTGCATACGAAACCGTGTGTCGTGACGCCAGTTCTCTCGGACGCGTATTTACCGAGTTAACTTCCGGCGAGTCGCTTAGGTATCGCTGGAACGATAAAATTGCTAAGTACCGCGCCGTGTCGGTTAGACGGTTCGCGGTAAGAGTAAACTTTTTTCCTATCGTTCCTAGATGATTTTAAACGTTATATTCGTGGTAAACTGTGCATACGAAACCGTGTGTCGTGACGCCAGTTCTCTCGGACGCGTATTTACCGAGTTAACTTCCGGCGAGTCGCTTAGGTATCGCTGGAACGATAAAATTGCTAAGTACCGCGCCGTGTCGGTTAGACGGTTCGCGGTAAGAGTAAACTTTTTTCCTATCGTTCCTAGATGATTTTAAACGTTATATTCGTGGTAAACTGTGCATACGAAACCGTGTGTCGTGACGCCAGTTCTCTCGGACGCGTATTTACCGAGTTAACTTCCGGCGAGTCGCTTAGGTATCGCTGGAACGATAAAATTGCTAAGTACCGCGCCGTGTCGGTTAGACGGTTCGCGGTAAGAGTAAACTTTTTTCCTATCGTTCCTAGATGATTTTAAACGTTATATTCGTGGTAAACTGTGCATACGAAACCGTGTGTCGTGACGCCAGTTCTCTCGGACGCGTATTTACCGAGTTAACTTCCGGCGAGTCGCTTAGGTATCGCTGGAACGATAAAATTGCTAAGTACCGCGCCGTGTCGGTTAGACGGTTCGCGGTAAGAGTAAACTTTTTTCCTATCGTTCCTAGATGATTTTAAACGTTATATTCGTGGTAAACTGTGCATACGAAACCGTGTGTCGTGACGCCAGTTCTCTCGGACGCGTATTTACCGAGTTAACTTCCGGCGAGTCGCTTAGGTATCGCTGGAACGATAAAATTGCTAAGTACCGCGCCGTGTCGGTTAGACGGTTCGCGGTAAGAGTAAACTTTTTTCCTATCGTTCCTAGATGATTTTAAACGTTATATTCGTGGTAAACTGTGCATACGAAACCGTGTGTCGTGACGCCAGTTCTCTCGGACGCGTATTTACCGAGTTAACTTCCGGCGAGTCGCTTAGGTATCGCTGGAACGATAAAATTGCTAAGTACCGCGCCGTGTCGGTTAGACGGTTCGCGGTAAGAGTAAACTTTTTTCCTATCGTTCCTAGATGATTTTAAACGTTATATTCGTGGTAAACTGTGCATACGAAACCGTGTGTCGTGACGCCAGTTCTCTCGGACGCGTATTTACCGAGTTAACTTCCGGCGAGTCGCTTAGGTATCGCTGGAACGATAAAATTGCTAAGTACCGCGCCGTGTCGGTTAGACGGTTCGCGGTAAGAGTAAACTTTTTTCCTATCGTTCCTAGATGATTTTAAACGTTATATTCGTGGTAAACTGTGCATACGAAACCGTGTGTCGTGACGCCAGTTCTCTCGGACGCGTATTTACCGAGTTATAAGCGAGTTAACTTCCGGCGAGTCGCTTAGGTATCGCTGGAACGATAAAATTGCTAAGTACCGCGCCGTGTCGGTTAGACGGTTCGCGGTAAGAGTAAACTTTTTTCCTATCGTTCCTAGATGATTTTAAACGTTATATTCGTGGTAAACTGTGCATACGAAACCGTGTGTCGTGACGCCAGTTCTCTCGGACGCGTATTTACCGAGTTAACTTCCGGCGAGTCGCTTAGGTATCGCTGGAACGATAAAATTGCTAAGTACCGCGCCGTGTCGGTTAGACGGTTCGCGGTAAGAGTAAACTTTTTTCCTATCGTTCCTAGATGATTTTAAACGTTATATTCGTGGTAAACTGTGCATACGAAACCGTGTGTCGTGACGCCAGTTCTCTCGGACGCGTATTTACCGAGTTAACTTCCGGCGAGTCGCTTAGGTATCGCTGGAACGATAAAATTGCTAAGTACCGCGCCGTGTCGGTTAGACGGTTCGCGGTAAGAGTAAACTTTTTTCCTATCGTTCCTAGATGATTTTAAACGTTATATTCGTGGTAAACTGTGCATACGAAACCGTGTGTCGTGACGCCAGTTCTCTCGGACGCGTATTTACCGAGTTAACTTCCGGCGAGTCGCTTAGGTATCGCTGGAACGATAAAATTGCTAAGTACCGCGCCGTGTCGGTTAGACGGTTCGCGGTAAGAGTAAACTTTTTTCCTATCGTTCCTAGATGATTTTAAACGTTATATTCGTGGTAAACTGTGCATACGAAACCGTGTGTCGTGACGCCAGTTCTCTCGGACGCGTATTTACCGAGTTAACTTCCGGCGAGTCGCTTAGGTATCGCTGGAACGATAAAATTGCTAAGTACCGCGCCGTGTCGGTTAGACGGTTCGCGGTAAGAGTAAACTTTTTTCCTATCGTTCCTAGATGATTTTAAACGTTATATTCGTGGTAAACTGTGCATACGAAACCGTGTGTCGTGACGCCAGTTCTCTCGGACGCGTATTTACCGAGTTAACTTCCGGCGAGTCGCTTAGGTATCGCTGGAACGATAAAATTGCTAAGTACCGCGCCGTGTCGGTTAGACGGTTCGCGGTAAGAGTAAACTTTTTTCCTATCGTTCCTAGATGATTTTAAACGTTATATTCGTGGTAAACTGTGCATACGAAACCGTGTGTCGTGACGCCAGTTCTCTCGGACGCGTATTTACCGAGTTAACTTCCGGCGAGTCGCTTAGGTATCGCTGGAACGATAAAATTGCTAAGTACCGCGCCGTGTCGGTTAGACGGTTCGCGGTAAGAGTAAACTTTTTTCCTATCGTTCCTAGATGATTTTAAACGTTATATTCGTGGTAAACTGTGCATACGAAACCGTGTGTCGTGACGCCAGTTCTCTCGGACGCGTATTTACCGAGTTAACTTCCGGCGAGTCGCTTAGGTATCGCTGGAACGATAAAATTGCTAAGTACCGCGCCGTGTCGGTTAGACGGTTCGCGGTAAGAGTAAACTTTTTTCCTATCGTTCCTAGATGATTTTAAACGTTATATTCGTGGTAAACTGTGCATACGAAACCGTGTGTCGTGACGCCAGTTCTCTCGGACGCGTATTTACCGAGTTAACTTCCGGCGAGTCGCTTAGGTATCGCTGGAACGATAAAATTGCTAAGTACCGCGCCGTGTCGGTTAGACGGTTCGCGGTAAGAGTAAACTTTTTTCCTATCGTTCCTAGATGATTTTAAACGTTATATTCGTGGTAAACTGTGCATACGAAACCGTGTGTCGTGACGCCAGTTCTCTCGGACGCGTATTTACCGAGTTATAAGCGAGTTAACTTCCGGCGAGTCGCTTAGGTATCGCTGGAACGATAAAATTGCTAAGTACCGCGCCGTGTCGGTTAGACGGTTCGCGGTAAGAGTAAACTTTTTTCCTATCGTTCCTAGATGATTTTAAACGTTATATTCGTGGTAAACTGTGCATACGAAACCGTGTGTCGTGACGCCAGTTCTCTCGGACGCGTATTTACCGAGTTAACTTCCGGCGAGTCGCTTAGGTATCGCTGGAACGATAAAATTGCTAAGTACCGCGCCGTGTCGGTTAGACGGTTCGCGGTAAGAGTAAACTTTTTTCCTATCGTTCCTAGATGATTTTAAACGTTATATTCGTGGTAAACTGTGCATACGAAACCGTGTGTCGTGACGCCAGTTCTCTCGGACGCGTATTTACCGAGTTAACTTCCGGCGAGTCGCTTAGGTATCGCTGGAACGATAAAATTGCTAAGTACCGCGCCGTGTCGGTTAGACGGTTCGCGGTAAGAGTAAACTTTTTTCCTATCGTTCCTAGATGATTTTAAACGTTATATTCGTGGTAAACTGTGCATACGAAACCGTGTGTCGTGACGCCAGTTCTCTCGGACGCGTATTTACCGAGTTAACTTCCGGCGAGTCGCTTAGGTATCGCTGGAACGATAAAATTGCTAAGTACCGCGCCGTGTCGGTTAGACGGTTCGCGGTAAGAGTAAACTTTTTTCCTATCGTTCCTAGATGATTTTAAACGTTATATTCGTGGTAAACTGTGCATACGAAACCGTGTGTCGTGACGCCAGTTCTCTCGGACGCGTATTTACCGAGTTAACTTCCGGCGAGTCGCTTAGGTATCGCTGGAACGATAAAATTGCTAAGTACCGCGCCGTGTCGGTTAGACGGTTCGCGGTAAGAGTAAACTTTTTTCCTATCGTTCCTAGATGATTTTAAACGTTATATTCGTGGTAAACTGTGCATACGAAACCGTGTGTCGTGACGCCAGTTCTCTCGGACGCGTATTTACCGAGTTAACTTCCGGCGAGTCGCTTAGGTATCGCTGGAACGATAAAATTGCTAAGTACCGCGCCGTGTCGGTTAGACGGTTCGCGGTAAGAGTAAACTTTTTTCCTATCGTTCCTAGATGATTTTAAACGTTATATTCGTGGTAAACTGTGCATACGAAACCGTGTGTCGTGACGCCAGTTCTCTCGGACGCGTATTTACCGAGTTAACTTCCGGCGAGTCGCTTAGGTATCGCTGGAACGATAAAATTGCTAAGTACCGCGCCGTGTCGGTTAGACGGTTCGCGGTAAGAGTAAACTTTTTTCCTATCGTTCCTAGATGATTTTAAACGTTATATTCGTGGTAAACTGTGCATACGAAACCGTGTGTCGTGACGCCAGTTCTCTCGGACGCGTATTTACCGAGTTAACTTCCGGCGAGTCGCTTAGGTATCGCTGGAACGATAAAATTGCTAAGTACCGCGCCGTGTCGGTTAGACGGTTCGCGGTAAGAGTAAACTTTTTTCCTATCGTTCCTAGATGATTTTAAACGTTATATTCGTGGTAAACTGTGCATACGAAACCGTGTGTCGTGACGCCAGTTCTCTCGGACGCGTATTTACCGAGTTAACTTCCGGCGAGTCGCTTAGGTATCGCTGGAACGATAAAATTGCTAAGTACCGCGCCGTGTCGGTTAGACGGTTCGCGGTAAGAGTAAACTTTTTTCCTATCGTTCCTAGATGATTTTAAACGTTATATTCGTGGTAAACTGTGCATACGAAACCGTGTGTCGTGACGCCAGTTCTCTCGGACGCGTAT
>CAKAJI010000229.1:17500-20000 GCA_916610255.1 Lasioglossum lativentre | reverse complement strand
AGTTGCGTCTTTGTCTGGGCCTTTAGTTAAAACTCTGATATTTCCGCGTTTCCACTTCTTCGGGAAGATTCCGTTAGTGAGACAGGAGTTGAATAGGATTTCGAATTCTTTGCTCATGGTTGGTAGGGCCGCGTTAACTATTTCAGCTTCTAATAAATCTATTCCGGGTGCTTTGTTTCTGCGTAGAGTACACATGGCATTATGGATTTGCGTGGTGGAGTAGGGTGGTGCGGGGTTAGTATCAGGAGGTGTTGCGGTCTGTGTTCGTATTCGTCTGTGTGAGTTGTTGTCTGTTGTGGGGTCGTCGTCAGGGATGAGTGAGTTTAGAAGTCTAGTGGCTGTTTCGTTCCACGTGATGGTTTCCGAGTTCCCTAATTTAATACTGCTGGTGGCCTTTTCAGGCTTCAGCTTGTCTGTCTGGAGTTTATAAATAATACTATATGGATCTTTGTTACCTACTTTCGTGACGAACTTTTGCCAGTTTTCGGTTCTTGTTTTTTGAATTATTGTGTAGTATTTATTTCGTGTCTTTCTGTATGACTCTAATAAGGTTTGTCTGCGTGCGGGATTACTTTCGTTTTGGTATGTGCGTCGGGAGTTTCTCACATCTCTCTTCATGAGAGTTAGGCTGTCGTTCCACCAGGGGACGGATCTTGAAAATTTTGATTTCCGGGGGATGCTATTTGTGGATGCTGAGATTATTAAGTTCTCGATTTTGTCGACTAGTTCGTCAGGGTCTAGGTTCGTTTGGTCGTCTGTCACTATTGGGTTTTGTCGGAGTAGTGTTTCAAGAGTTTTGGCGAATTTGTCCCATTTTGCATATTTTAAATTGAATCTATTTCTCGGAGAGGCGTTTCGATTTAAATTTTCGGTAGTGGAATGTAAGTTGAAAGTTATTAAATTGTGGTCGCTGGTCGTTTCGTTAGGGTGTATTTCCCAGTTATGTGTGTGTCTGTACAAAGAGCCGGTAGTGAGGGTAATGTCGATGTTCGTGCGTCCGTGTTTGTTTTCAAAGGTATAATGATTTGATGGTTGATTTGTTATATACAGATTGTGCTGCGCTATGAAATTTTCAAGCTCCGTCCCTCGGATATCTGTCTCCGGGTTAAACCACAGTTGTGATTTGGCGTTCACGTCTGCGCATATGATAAGTGGGTGGGATCGCAGTTTTTCTAGGATTCGGTCTAGGTGTGTGAGATATGGATTAATGTCGTCGCAATGTTGGAAGTAGGCACTTACTAAATAGAATTTACTTTCCTTGGTAGTGATTTCTGCGCATGCAAAGTGTGTGTTTGACAGGCTGGTAAGTTTCAGGACTGTGAAATTTTGATTAAGTACTATAATAGCTGCTTGTATTGAGGATTTGCTACTATTTTTGGAGAAAGGTTTAGGATCGGAAACCATTATGGCGTTCAGCCCCAGACTTCTAATGTCATGTTTAAATGTGTAGGGTTCTTGTATAGTAATGATGTCAGTCTTAGTAGAGTGAGATAATTGTCGTAGTTCGTCCATTACCGTTCTTGCTCCTCTAGCGTTAATTTGTATAAATTTTACCTGTTCGCTGACATGTTTTCGTGAGTGTGGTTGCGCTTGCCTGTGGATCCGTGCAGTGATGTCCGAAGTAGGGTTGTTATTTTCCATAGTCAGTCTTTGAAATTTGGATTTGCAGTGCGTGTAGATAGGCTGGGCAGTCCCGTGCTCTTGATGAATGGTTATGGTCCTTCTTCGCTCTCTTGCAGTTCACACAGGATGGCTGGTGGTCTCTGGTTGGGCATTTGTCGAAGGTGTGACCGTCTTGAGCGCAGTGCCCACATGTTTCGACGACTGCTCGGCAGTGCTTGGCGATATGTCCAAAGGATTGGCACTTAAAGCATCTGCTGACCGTTGTATAGTCTTTCACGGTGCACGAGTACCAGCTAACGAAGATTTTCTTCTTGGTTTCGACGAGAAGCGTCCTCAGTTTTGGTGTGGCTTCCGCTACCCAATTCACTGTTTCCTTGTTTTTGTCTCCTGTCTTAAAGATTAGTCGGAATTCTTCTGTGAATTCTTTTTCCTTAAGTTGGTCGAAATTTTGTTGGTGTATGGCTGTGGTGAGGTCCTTTTCTTCTACATCTTTGGGAACGCCGTATATTATTACCCTTGGTTTCTTCTTTGTCGGGATTTCGACTTTTAGTCCTGCAACTTCTAGATTTTTGTTCTCCATCACTTTCTTCAGGTCTTCTCTTGTCTGAGTTTCAATAAGTATTCCGTTATTGTTGATGCGTCTGAGAGTAGATAGGGACAGAGGGAATCTCGTTAATCCATTCATGCGCGTCACTAATTAGATGACGAGGCATTTGGCTACCTTAAGAGAGTCATAGTTACTCCCGCCGTTTACCCGCGCTTTTTTGAATTTCTTCACGTTGACATTCAGAGCACTGGGCAGAAATCACATTGCGTCAACACCCGTGGGGGCCATCGCAATGCTTTGTTTTAATTAGACAGTCGGATTCCCCTAGTC
>CAKAJI010000229.1:12500-15000 GCA_916610255.1 Lasioglossum lativentre | reverse complement strand
GCCGCTACTAAGGAAATCCTTGTTAGTTTCTTTTCCTCCGCTTAGTAATATGCTTAAATTCAGCGGGTAATCTCGCCTACTCTGAGGTCGTCTAACGTGAAAAAAAAATCTTTCGTATATTTCGCCGAAAGAGCATTAAAAAGTACGCACGAGAACACGTACAGAGGAGCACAAAAAAAAAAAACAAAACACCACTACTCGACGAAGAAGCTTAATGAAACCAATATGTCTTATGCGCCACACCAAAGTGTCTCTCTTTCTTTCTCTTCATATTGCTCGTCGATCGGAAACTCTCGCTAGACGATCCGCCGGTTAAACTTTAACGTCCGTCGAAAAGAACTTCCGGGGACTGGACGACCGGCAGATCGCGCGGTTTCGCGATCGCAAATGAAGAAAAAAAAATGACATGGGGCGACCGACAAAGGTCATTTACCTTCTCCGCGGTGCTAATCTCTCTTGTGCGTGACAATGAAGTTCGAAAGCCACTCCAATAGAGGAGTATATATAAAATATTAACTCTCGGTGGGATTTCTTTCTCTCTAACACACTCTAGACACACACGGGGGTACAGAAACGTTGCGCACAGACGACATCATATCTCGATCAAACCAAAGAGACACGAGAGAGATCTCGCGCGGTCGTCATTCAATTAAACGAACGTGGCGATGGAATGGCAACACGCTGATTAGCGAGGACACGCGACGACGGGGAAATTTTATTCAACCCGATACAAGTACGCGTGCTCGTCCCGCACAATTTAGCGTTGCTCCGCTGTCCATCGATTATCCAAGCGTTCGTAGAACGAGAGACCAACGTCTTTTTTCTCTTCTCGAAGGACTCTCACAATGTTTGTCGAGAAGTCGCTAGGCAACGACGACCCTCCGCATGCATGTTAAATATGTAGAGACAGAAACACATCCACGCACAAGCGTATTTCTCTTTATATATATATATCTCCCTGGGGCTTACATCGCACACCACACAGATTTTATACACGGGTGTCTGTATCTTCTCTTTATTTTTGTGTCCATTATCTGTATAGTCTCTTAAAGACTGACTCTTTATACCTCTTTCGTATACGCATCATTTCAGGCGACGTCGGGAGCGCGTTGAATGTTCACGAGTGAAACGCTTCTTTCGCAATGCGAATCGTTTCACAGAGAAAGTGAGAGATGTCGAACTCGTCGGAGCGGTGTCTTACGGGCGGTCGGTCGTACGACTCGCGACACCGCAAAACACTCACGCAAGTCCGAATGTGAGAATACCAATCTCTCTACTATTCTCGCGAAACTGTTAGACGCAATGCAAAATTTACAATTTTCACAGAACCGCGTCAAACGCCGACGAAACGCCCATCATTCGCTCGTACGTAGAGCATCTTCGCAACCCGACTCAGAAACGCTCTTGCGCCCTCCAATTTTATAAATATTGGAGAGGTAAGCGACGGCGGGGACTTACAAGAGCAACGCAAGCAGTATTTGGTTACGTAAACGACCCTCAGCCAGGCGTGGTCCAGGAATTGTATCCGTGGACCGCAATGTGCGTTCGAAATGTCGATGTTCATGTGTCCTGCAGTTCACACGTTGACGCGCAATTAGCTGCGTTCTTCATCGACCCACGAGCCAAGTGATCCACCGTTCAGGGTAATCGTATAATTTTGATTTGTAATCAATATATGTATATTTTGTCTCTTTGTTCTGCGGTTCGTAAGAACGCCGATACCTGAAAACTCCAACCAGCGCGCGAAGGAGATTCAGGCGTCGTTTTTAAGGACGACACAGTCGTCCGTGGAAACGGAAACCGCGCAGAGTACGCACGCGCGGAGACAGCACGTACCTGACACGGCCGGGCGAACAGTACATTGAAAAACCTTTAAAATGGAAAACGCGGAGGGGAATTCTGAAAACGACGGGGATCATAGACAACCCGATATACTGGATCCAGAACACTTCCCTCCTCCTTTTTATTGGAAATGTGAATTCGATGTTAGCGGACTTCACAGCCGGCTCTCTCACTCTGGCCGTGCGCGATCGTTCGTCCCAACTCTTGTGCACAGTATTATCGCCCCACAGAGAGTAGGGTGTCAGAATCGCAACACATAGCCTTAACAAGCGAGGAGCTTCACAGCCGGTCCTCTCGAATATATTACACCGTTCTTCAACGAACAACGCGTGCGGCGACACGTTTTGTGCTCTTGGTTATACGCGAACTCGATAAATAGAGAGCGGGACTCTCAGCCGGCTCTGGCAGCGGTCATTCGTCCCAAGCTCGTGTGTACATACACAGAGTAGGGTGTCAGACTCACGCAGCTTTAAAAGCGAGCTTCACAGCCGGTCCTCTCGTCTCTCTATCTCTCGATGTTCGTGAACGGACACAACACGTCCCACCGCGCGTTTTCCACAGGCTACCCTGATTTTATTTGTCCTTTTCGGGACACCGTTTCCAACGGACATTTTTTCGGACATTACAGGCGAAGACCGAGGAAGCGCGCGATATGTGA
>CAKAJI010000229.1:0-10000 GCA_916610255.1 Lasioglossum lativentre | reverse complement strand
TGATCTAATAAAAGCGTTCCTACCATCTCTGGTCGGAACTCTGTTTTGCATGTATTAGCTCTAGAATTACCACAGTTATCCAAGTAAATGTGGGTACGATCTAAGAAACCATAACTGATTTAATGAGCCATTCGCGGTTTCACCTTAATGCGGCATGTACTGAGACATGCATGGCTTAATCTTTGAGACAAGCATATGACTACTGGCAGGATCAACCAGGGAGCTTTGACAATTTTTGTCATGTTTCGAATATGCCTTCGTCGCCAGCTCTTCTTGAGACAGGTCAACGACACTTTTTCCTCTTACTCGTTCAAATTCTTAGAACCTTTTGAACGAGATACATTTTCATTTTCGTATATCCACCGAGAACAAATTCCTTTTCAATATCCTGTTCGCGGCTTCTCCAGTATATCTGAACAACCTTACTTCTTTTAAAACACATGGTTGTTCATGCTTCACAGACAATTCGTTTTCGTTTTTCATCATATTAAGGTTTGCACAAACGTGGAAGCGTGTATAGCTCAGTAACATAGGTAACGCATAAGCACCATAATATGCTGGACGGCGTTTCCCAATGCCCGTCTGCTCGCGCTAGGCATAAACGAAATGTGCAATACCACATTTAATATGATGTTCTTTCTTTTTCTCTTATATATGTTTCACAAACAATTTTGGTTTGTTCTATTTTAATATATTTATTTTATTTTGTCATTTTTAGACATTTTTGTTTTCTTTAATATAACCCTCTTTTTTATCCAATGCTGCAACGCTCGGAATGAAGAGATGATGCTCAGTTAGTACGAGTATACACAAAAGTGAATACAAGTCGCCAACATCCGAAGGATGCTCGCCACATAAGGGCCATTCGGTCTAGGACACCGACCCGTGGCTATGCTGTGTAGAGAAAATATTCGATACGAAACAGTCAAGACCGAAGTCTCGAGGCGCCGTGAGAGCTGCTTCTCGACCGAGATCGTAGAATAGCCCCAAGCGCACGCTGAACCGATCGAAGCGACCGAACGGTCGACTCTCTTATAGATACCGAACGGCCGGCCGGGACGCCGGCGCCGCGCGGTCAATAGCACGCGCGCTTATGGCGGTAAACCGTCGCGGCAACAGCCCAACCGGCGGGGCTGTTGGGACTTAGAGCGAAAAAACTGTGAAAATTTATTTCGTAAAATACAATAAATTTTTGTATTTCTAGGATATTTAACACAAAACATTCAACTTTTCATATACTTTCTCGGACTCAAAAATTTTTTTAAGTTCCAACGGCAAGAGTAAACTTTTTCTGTATCGATTCCAGGCGATTTTAAATGTTAGATCATTGTAATATAAAACATATTAACAATGAATATAAAGTTACAAAGCGCTACAATGCGTATTTACCGAAATAATTGAAAATAATGGTCGATAGCGTACTACTTCGTTGCTCGAAGTCCCACCGGTAAGAGTAAACTTTTTTCCTATCGTTCCTAGATGATTTTAAACGTTATATTCGTGGTAAACTGTGCATACGAAACCGTGTGTCGTGACGCCAGTTCTCTCGGACGCGTATTTACCGAGTTATAAGCGAGTTAACTTCCGGCGAGTCGCTTAGGTATCGCTGGAACGATAAAATTGCTAAGTACCGCGCCGTGTCGGTTAGACGGTTCGCGGTAAGAGTAAACTTTTTTCCTATCGTTCCTAGATGATTTTAAACGTTATATTCGTGGTAAACTGTGCATACGAAACCGTGTGTCGTGACGCCAGTTCTCTCGGACGCGTATTTACCGAGTTAACTTCCGGCGAGTCGCTTAGGTATCGCTGGAACGATAAAATTGCTAAGTACCGCGCCGTGTCGGTTAGACGGTTCGCGGTAAGAGTAAACTTTTTTCCTATCGTTCCTAGATGATTTTAAACGTTATATTCGTGGTAAACTGTGCATACGAAACCGTGTGTCGTGACGCCAGTTCTCTCGGACGCGTATTTACCGAGTTAACTTCCGGCGAGTCGCTTAGGTATCGCTGGAACGATAAAATTGCTAAGTACCGCGCCGTGTCGGTTAGACGGTTCGCGGTAAGAGTAAACTTTTTTCCTATCGTTCCTAGATGATTTTAAACGTTATATTCGTGGTAAACTGTGCATACGAAACCGTGTGTCGTGACGCCAGTTCTCTCGGACGCGTATTTACCGAGTTAACTTCCGGCGAGTCGCTTAGGTATCGCTGGAACGATAAAATTGCTAAGTACCGCGCCGTGTCGGTTAGACGGTTCGCGGTAAGAGTAAACTTTTTTCCTATCGTTCCTAGATGATTTTAAACGTTATATTCGTGGTAAACTGTGCATACGAAACCGTGTGTCGTGACGCCAGTTCTCTCGGACGCGTATTTACCGAGTTAACTTCCGGCGAGTCGCTTAGGTATCGCTGGAACGATAAAATTGCTAAGTACCGCGCCGTGTCGGTTAGACGGTTCGCGGTAAGAGTAAACTTTTTTCCTATCGTTCCTAGATGATTTTAAACGTTATATTCGTGGTAAACTGTGCATACGAAACCGTGTGTCGTGACGCCAGTTCTCTCGGACGCGTATTTACCGAGTTAACTTCCGGCGAGTCGCTTAGGTATCGCTGGAACGATAAAATTGCTAAGTACCGCGCCGTGTCGGTTAGACGGTTCGCGGTAAGAGTAAACTTTTTTCCTATCGTTCCTAGATGATTTTAAACGTTATATTCGTGGTAAACTGTGCATACGAAACCGTGTGTCGTGACGCCAGTTCTCTCGGACGCGTATTTACCGAGTTAACTTCCGGCGAGTCGCTTAGGTATCGCTGGAACGATAAAATTGCTAAGTACCGCGCCGTGTCGGTTAGACGGTTCGCGGTAAGAGTAAACTTTTTTCCTATCGTTCCTAGATGATTTTAAACGTTATATTCGTGGTAAACTGTGCATACGAAACCGTGTGTCGTGACGCCAGTTCTCTCGGACGCGTATTTACCGAGTTATAAGCGAGTTAACTTCCGGCGAGTCGCTTAGGTATCGCTGGAACGATAAAATTGCTAAGTACCGCGCCGTGTCGGTTAGACGGTTCGCGGTAAGAGTAAACTTTTTTCCTATCGTTCCTAGATGATTTTAAACGTTATATTCGTGGTAAACTGTGCATACGAAACCGTGTGTCGTGACGCCAGTTCTCTCGGACGCGTATTTACCGAGTTAACTTCCGGCGAGTCGCTTAGGTATCGCTGGAACGATAAAATTGCTAAGTACCGCGCCGTGTCGGTTAGACGGTTCGCGGTAAGAGTAAACTTTTTTCCTATCGTTCCTAGATGATTTTAAACGTTATATTCGTGGTAAACTGTGCATACGAAACCGTGTGTCGTGACGCCAGTTCTCTCGGACGCGTATTTACCGAGTTAACTTCCGGCGAGTCGCTTAGGTATCGCTGGAACGATAAAATTGCTAAGTACCGCGCCGTGTCGGTTAGACGGTTCGCGGTAAGAGTAAACTTTTTTCCTATCGTTCCTAGATGATTTTAAACGTTATATTCGTGGTAAACTGTGCATACGAAACCGTGTGTCGTGACGCCAGTTCTCTCGGACGCGTATTTACCGAGTTAACTTCCGGCGAGTCGCTTAGGTATCGCTGGAACGATAAAATTGCTAAGTACCGCGCCGTGTCGGTTAGACGGTTCGCGGTAAGAGTAAACTTTTTTCCTATCGTTCCTAGATGATTTTAAACGTTATATTCGTGGTAAACTGTGCATACGAAACCGTGTGTCGTGACGCCAGTTCTCTCGGACGCGTATTTACCGAGTTAACTTCCGGCGAGTCGCTTAGGTATCGCTGGAACGATAAAATTGCTAAGTACCGCGCCGTGTCGGTTAGACGGTTCGCGGTAAGAGTAAACTTTTTTCCTATCGTTCCTAGATGATTTTAAACGTTATATTCGTGGTAAACTGTGCATACGAAACCGTGTGTCGTGACGCCAGTTCTCTCGGACGCGTATTTACCGAGTTAACTTCCGGCGAGTCGCTTAGGTATCGCTGGAACGATAAAATTGCTAAGTACCGCGCCGTGTCGGTTAGACGGTTCGCGGTAAGAGTAAACTTTTTTCCTATCGTTCCTAGATGATTTTAAACGTTATATTCGTGGTAAACTGTGCATACGAAACCGTGTGTCGTGACGCCAGTTCTCTCGGACGCGTAGTTACCGAGTTAACTTCCGGCGAGTCGCTTAGGTATCGCTGGAACGATAAAATTGCTAAGTACCGCGCCGTGTCGGTTAGACGGTTCGCGGTAAGAGTAAACTTTTTTCCTATCGTTCCTAGATGATTTTAAACGTTATATTCGTGGTAAACTGTGCATACGAAACCGTGTGTCGTGACGCCAGTTCTCTCGGACGCGTATTTACCGAGTTATAAGCGAGTTAACTTCCGGCGAGTCGCTTAGGTATCGCTGGAACGATAAAATTGCTAAGTACCGCGCCGTGTCGGTTAGACGGTTCGCGGTAAGAGTAAACTTTTTTCCTATCGTTCCTAGATGATTTTAAACGTTATATTCGTGGTAAACTGTGCATACGAAACCGTGTGTCGTGACGCCAGTTCTCTCGGACGCGTATTTACCGAGTTAACTTCCGGCGAGTCGCTTAGGTATCGCTGGAACGATAAAATTGCTAAGTACCGCGCCGTGTCGGTTAGACGGTTCGCGGTAAGAGTAAACTTTTTTCCTATCGTTCCTAGATGATTTTAAACGTTATATTCGTGGTAAACTGTGCATACGAAACCGTGTGTCGTGACGCCAGTTCTCTCGGACGCGTATTTACCGAGTTAACTTCCGGCGAGTCGCTTAGGTATCGCTGGAACGATAAAATTGCTAAGTACCGCGCCGTGTCGGTTAGACGGTTCGCGGTAAGAGTAAACTTTTTTCCTATCGTTCCTAGATGATTTTAAACGTTATATTCGTGGTAAACTGTGCATACGAAACCGTGTGTCGTGACGCCAGTTCTCTCGGACGCGTATTTACCGAGTTAACTTCCGGCGAGTCGCTTAGGTATCGCTGGAACGATAAAATTGCTAAGTACCGCGCCGTGTCGGTTAGACGGTTCGCGGTAAGAGTAAACTTTTTTCCTATCGTTCCTAGATGATTTTAAACGTTATATTCGTGGTAAACTGTGCATACGAAACCGTGTGTCGTGACGCCAGTTCTCTCGGACGCGTATTTACCGAGTTAACTTCCGGCGAGTCGCTTAGGTATCGCTGGAACGATAAAATTGCTAAGTACCCCGCCGTGTCGGTTAGACGGTTCGCGGTAAGAGTAAACTTTTTTACTATCGTTCCGAGATGATTTTAAACGTTATATTCGTGGTAAACTGTGCATACGAAACCGTGTGTCGTGACGCCAGTTCTCTCGGACGCGTATTTACCGAGTTAACTTCCGGCGAGTCGCTTAGGTATCGCTGGAACGATAAAATTGCTAAGTACCAGCGCCGTGTCGGTTAGACGGTTCGCGGTAAGAGTAAACTTTTTTTCCTATCGTTCCTAGATGATTTTAAACGTTATATTCGTGGTAAACTGTGCATACGAAACCGTGTGTCGTGACGCCAGTTCTCTCGGACGCGTATTTACCGAGTTAACTTCCGGCGAGTCGCTTAGGTATCGCTGGAACGATAAAATTGCTAAGTACCCGCGCCGTGTCGGTTAGGACGGTTCGCGGTAAGAGTAAACTTTTTTCCTATCGTTCCTAGATGATTTTAAACGTTATATTCGTGGTAAACTGTGCATACGAAACCGTGTGTCGTGACGCCAGTTCTCTCGGACGCGTATTTACCGAGTTAACTTCCGGCGAGTCGCTTAGGTATCGCTGGAACGATAAAATTGCTAAGTACCCGCGCCGTGTCGGTTAGACGGTTCGCGGTAAGAGTAAACTTTTTTCCTATCGTTCCTAGATGATTTTAAACGTTATATTCGTGGTAAACTGTGCATACGAAACCGTGTGTCGTGACGCCAGTTCTCTCGGACGCGTATTTACCGAGTTAACTTCCGGCGAGTCGCTTAGGTATCGCTGGAACGATAAAATTGCTAAGTACCCGCGCCGTGTCGGTTAGACGGTTCGCGGTAAGAGTAAACTTTTTTCCTATCGTTCCTAGATGATTTTAAACGTTATATTCGTGGTAAACTGTGCATACGAAAACCGTGTGTCGTGACGCCAGTTCTCTCGGACGCGTATTTACCGAGTTAACTTCCGGCGAGTCGCTTAGGTATCGCTGGAACGATAAAATTGCTAAGTACCCGCGCCGTGTCGGTTAGACGGTTCGCGGTAAGAGTAAACTTTTTTCCTATCGTTCCTAGATGATTTTAAACGTTATATTCGTGGTAAACTGTGCATACGAAACCGTGTGTCGTGACGCCAGTTCTCTCGGACGCGTATTTACCGAGTTAACTTCCGGCGAGTCGCTTAGGTATCGCTGGAACGATAAAATTGCTAAGTACCGCGCCGTGTCGGTTAGACGGTTCGCGGTAAGAGTAAACTTTTTTCCTATCGTTCCTAGATGATTTTAAACGTTATATTCGTGGTAAACTGTGCATACGAAACCGTGTGTCGTGACGCCAGTTCTCTCGGACGCGTATTTACCGAGTTAACTTCCGGCGAGTCGCTTAGGTATCGCTGGAACGATAAAATTGCTAAGTACCCGGTTAGACGGTTCGCGGTAAGAGTAAACTTTTTTCCTATCGTTCCTAGATGATTTTAAACGTTATATTCGTGGTAAACTGTGCATACGAAACCGTGTGTCGTGACGCCAGTTCTCTCGGACGCGTATTTACCGAGTTAACTTCCGGCGAGTCGCTTAGGTATCGCTGGAACGATAAAATTGCTAAGTACCGCGCCGTGTCGGTTAGACGGTTCGCGGTAAGAGTAAACTTTTTTCCTATCGTTCCTAGATGATTTTAAACGTTATATTCGTGGTAAACTGTGCATACGAAACCGTGTGTCGTGACGCCAGTTCTCTCGGACGCGTATTTACCGAGTTAACTTCCGGCGAGTCGCTTAGGTATCGCTGGAACGATAAAATTGCTAAGTACCGCGCCGTGTCGGTTAGACGGTTCGCGGTAAGAGTAAACTTTTTTCCTATCGTTCCTAGATGATTTTAAACGTTATATTCGTGGTAAACTGTGCATACGAAACCGTGTGTCGTGACGCCAGTTCTCTCGGACGCGTATTTACCGAGTTAACTTCCGGCGAGTCGCTTAGGTATCGCTGGAACGATAAAATTGCTAAGTACCGCGCCGTGTCGGTTAGACGGTTCGCGGTAAGAGTAAACTTTTTTCCTATCGTTCCTAGATGATTTTAAACGTTATATTCGTGGTAAACTGTGCATACGAAACCGTGTGTCGTGACGCCAGTTCTCTCGGACGCGTATTTACCGAGTTAACTTCCGGCGAGTCGCTTAGGTATCGCTGGAACGATAAAATTGCTAAGTACCGCGCCGTGTCGGTTAGACGGTTCGCGGTAAGAGTAAACTTTTTTCCTATCGTTCCTAGATGATTTTAAACGTTATATTCGTGGTAAACTGTGCATACGAAACCGTGTGTCGTGACGCCAGTTCTCTCGGACGCGTATTTACCGAGTTAACTTCCGGCGAGTCGCTTAGGTATCGCTGGAACGATAAAATTGCTAAGTACCGCGCCGTGTCGGTTAGACGGTTCGCGGTAAGAGTAAACTTTTTTCCTATCGTTCCTAGATGATTTTAAACGTTATATTCGTGGTAAACTGTGCATACGAAACCGTGTGTCGTGACGCCAGTTCTCTCGGACGCGTATTTACCGAGTTAACTTCCGGCGAGTCGCTTAGGTATCGCTGGAACGATAAAATTGCTAAGTACCGCGCCGTGTCGGTTAGACGGTTCGCGGTAAGAGTAAACTTTTTTCCTATCGTTCCTAGATGATTTTAAACGTTATATTCGTGGTAAACTGTGCATACGAAACCGTGTGTCGTGACGCCAGTTCTCTCGGACGCGTATTTACCGAGTTAACTTCCGGCGAGTCGCTTAGGTATCGCTGGAACGATAAAATTGCTAAGTACCGCGCCGTGTCGGTTAGACGGTTCGCGGTAAGAGTAAACTTTTTTCCTATCGTTCCTAGATGATTTTAAACGTTATATTCGTGGTAAACTGTGCATACGAAACCGTGTGTCGTGACGCCAGTTCTCTCGGACGCGTATTTACCGAGTTAACTTCCGGCGAGTCGCTTAGGTATCGCTGGAACGATAAAATTGCTAAGTACCGCGCCGTGTCGGTTAGACGGTTCGCGGTAAGAGTAAACTTTTTTCCTATCGTTCCTAGATGATTTTAAACGTTATATTCGTGGTAAACTGTGCATACGAAACCGTGTGTCGTGACGCCAGTTCTCTCGGACGCGTATTTACCGAGTTAACTTCCGGCGAGTCGCTTAGGTATCGCTGGAACGATAAAATTGCTAAGTACCGCGCCGTGTCGGTTAGACGGTTCGCGGTAAGAGAAAACTTTTTTCCTATCGTTCCTAGATGATTTTAAACGTTATATTCGTGGTAAACTGTGCATACGAAACCGTGTGTCGTGACGCCAGTTCTCTCGGACGCGTATTTACCGAGTTAACTTCCGGCGAGTCGCTTAGGTATCGCTGGAACGATAAAATTGCTAAGTACCGCGCCGTGTCGGTTAGACGGTTCGCGGTAAGAGTAAACTTTTTTCCTATCGTTCCTAGATGATTTTAAACGTTATATTCGTGGTAAACTGTGCATACGAAACCGTGTGTCGTGACGCCAGTTCTCTCGGACGCGTATTTACCGAGTTAACTTCCGGCGAGTCGCTTAGGTATCGCTGGAACGATAAAATTGCTAAGTACCGCGCCGTGTCGGTTAGACGGTTCGCGGTAAGAGTAAACTTTTTTCCTATCGTTCCTAGATGATTTTAAACGTTATATTCGTGGTAAACTGTGCATACGAAACCGTGTGTCGTGACGCCAGTTCTCTCGGACGCGTATTTACCGAGTTAACTTCCGGCGAGTCGCTTAGGTATCGCTGGAACGATAAAATTGCTAAGTACCGCGCCGTGTCGGTTAGACGGTTCGCGGTAAGAGTAAACTTTTTTCCTATCGTTCCTAGATGATTTTAAACGTTATATTCGTGGTAAACTGTGCATACGAAACCGTGTGTCGTGACGCCAGTTCTCTCGGACGCGTATTTACCGAGTTAACTTCCGGCGAGTCGCTTAGGTATCGCTGGAACGATAAAATTGCTAAGTACCGCGCCGTGTCGGTTAGACGGTTCGCGGTAAGAGTAAACTTTTTTCCTATCGTTCCTAGATGATTTTAAACGTTATATTCGTGGTAAACTGTGCATACGAAACCGTGTGTCGTGACGCCAGTTCTCTCGGACGCGTATTTACCGAGTTAACTTCCGGCGAGTCGCTTAGGTATCGCTGGAACGATAAAATTGCTAAGTACCGCGCCGTGTCGGTTAGACGGTTCGCGGTAAGAGTAAACTTTTTTCCTATCGTTCCTAGATGATTTTAAACGTTATATTCGTGGTAAACTGTGCATACGAAACCGTGTGTCGTGACGCCAGTTCTCTCGGACGCGTATTTACCGAGTTAACTTCCGGCGAGTCGCTTAGGTATCGCTGGAACGATAAAATTGCTAAGTACCGCGCCGTGTCGGTTAGACGGTTCGCGGTAAGAGTAAACTTTTTTCCTATCGTTCCTAGATGATTTTAAACGTTATATTCGTGGTAAACTGTGCATACGAAACCGTGTGTCGTGACGCCAGTTCTCTCGGACGCGTATTTACCGAGTTAACTTCCGGCGAGTCGCTTAGGTATCGCTGGAACGATAAAATTGCTAAGTACCGCGCCGTGTCGGTTAGACGGTTCGCGGTAAGAGTAAACTTTTTTCCTATCGTTCCTAGATGATTTTAAACGTTATATTCGTGGTAAACTGTGCATACGAAACCGTGTGTCGTGACGCCAGTTCTCTCGGACGCGTATTTACCGAGTT
>CAKAJI010000228.1:0-18890 GCA_916610255.1 Lasioglossum lativentre | reverse complement strand
TATTATAAGGTATTTTCAATGATACACTGCATATTACGTTATATTATAAGGTATTTTCAATGATACACAGCATATTACGTTATATTATAAGGTATTTTCAAAGATACACTACAAATAACGATATATTATAAGGTATTTTCAATGATACACTGCATATTTGGTTATATGAGAAGGTATTTTCATTGATAGACTAGAATTACCATATATTCTAAGGTACTTTCAATGATACACTGCATATTACGTTATATGGGAAGGTATTTTCAATGATACACTGCATATTACGTTATATTAGAAGGTATTTTCAATGATACACTGCATATTACGTTATATTATAAGGTATTTTCAATGATACACTGCATATTACGTTATATTATAAGGTATTTTCAATGATACACTGCATATTACGTTATATTATAAGGTATTTTCAATGATACACAGCATATTACGTTATATTATAAGGTATTTTCAATGATAAACTACTATATATTATAAGGTATTTTCAATGATACACTACAAATTACGTTATATCATAAGGTATTTTCAATGATACACTGCATATTACGTTATATTATAAGGTATTTTCAAAGATACACTACAAATAACGATATATTATAAGGTATTTTCAATGATACACTGCATATTTGGTTATATAATAAGGTATTTTCAATGATACACTACAAATTACGTTATATCATAAGGTATTTTCAATGATACACTGCATATTACGTTATATTATAAGGTATTTTCAAAGATACACTACAAATAACGATATATTATAAGGTATTTTCAATGATACACTGCATATTTGGTTATATAATAAGGTATTTTCAAAGATACACTACAAATAACGATATATTATAAGGTATTTTCAATGATACACTGCATATTACGTTATATGAGAAGGTATTTTCATTGATACACTACAAATTACGATATATTATAAGGTATTTTCAATGATACACTGCATATTACGTTATATTATAAGGTATTTTCATTGATAGACTAGAATTACCATATATTCTAAGGTACTTTCAATGATACACTGCATATTACGTTATATGGGAAGGTATTTTCAATGATACACTGCATATTACGTTATATTAGAAGGTATTTTCAATGATACACTGCATATTACGTTATATTATAAGGTATTTTCAATGATACACTGCATATTACGTTATATTATAAGGTATTTTCAATGATACACTGCATATTACGTTATATTATAAGGTATTTTCAATGATACACTGCATATTACGTTATATTACAAGGTATTTTCAATAATAAACTACTATATATTATAAGGTATTTTCAATGATACACTACAAATTACGTTATATCATAAGGTATTTTCAATGATACACTGCATATTACGTTATATGGGAAGGTATTTTCAATGATACACTGCATATTACGTTATATTATAAGGTATTTTCAATGATACACTGCATATTACGTTATATTATAAGGTATTTTCAATGATACACTGCATATTACGTTATATTATAAGGTATTTTCAATGATACACTGCATATTACGTTATATTGTAAGGTATTTTCAATGATACACTGCATATTACGTTATATTATAAGGTATTTTCAAAGATACACTACAAATAACGATATATTATAAGGTATTTTCAATGATACACTGCATATTTCGTTATATTATACGGTATTTTCAAAGATACACTGCATATTACGTTATATTATAAGGTATTTTCAATGATAAACTACTACGTATTATAAGGTATTTTCAAAGATACACTGCATATTACGTTATATTATAAGGTATTTTCAATGATAAACTACTACGTATTATAAGGTATTTTCAATGATACACTGCATATTACGTTATATTATAAGGTATTTTCAATGATTATAAGGTATTTTCAAAGATACACTACAAATAACGATATATTATAAGGTATTTTCAATGATACACTGCATATTACGTTATATGAGAAGGTATTTTCATTGATCGACTAGAATTACCATATATTCTAAGGTACTTTCAATGATACACTGCATATTACGTTATATGGGAAGGTATTTTCAATGATACACTGCATATTACGTTATATTAGAAGGTATTTTCAATGATACACTGCATATTACGTTATATTATTAGGTATTTTCAATGATACACTGCATATTACGTTATATTATAAGGTATTTTCAATGATACACTGCATATTACGTTATATTATAAGGTATTTTCAATGATACACTGCATATTACGTTATATTATAAGGTATTTTCAATGATACACTGCATATTACGTTATATTATAAGGTATTTTCAATGATACACTGCATATTACGTTATATTATAAGGTATTTTCAATGATACGCTGCATATTACTTTATATTATAAGGTGTTTCAATGATACACTGCATATTTGGTTATATTATAAGGTATTTTCAATGATACACAGCATATTACGTTATATTATAAGGTATTTTCAATGATATACTACTATATATTATAAGGTATTTTCATTGATACACTGCATATTACGTTATATGGGAAGGTATTTTCAATGATACACTGCATATTACGTTATATTATAAGGTATTTTCAATGATACACAGCATATTACGTTATATTATAAGGTATTTTCAATGATAAACTACTATATATTATAAGGTATTTTCAATGATACACTACAAATTACGTTATATCATAAGGTATTTTCAATGATACACTGCATATTACGTTATATTATAAGGTATTTTCAAAGATACACTACAAATAACGATATATTATAAGGTATTTTCAATGATACACTGCATATTTGGTTATATTATAAGGTATTTTCAAAGATACACTACAAATAACGATATATTATAAGGTATTTTCAATGATACACTGCATATTACGTTATATGAGAAGGTATTTTCATTGATACACTACAAATTACGATATATTATAAGGTATTTTCAATGATACACTGCATATTACGTTATATTATAAGGTATTTTCATTGATAGACTAGAATTACCATATATTCTAAGGTATTTTCAATGATACACTGCATATTACGTTATATTATAAGGTATTTTCAATGATAAACTACTATATATTATAAGGTATTTTCAATGATACACTACAAATTACGTTATATCATAAGGTATTTTCAATGATACACTGCATATTACGTTATATGGGAAGGTATTTTCAATGATACACTGCATATTACGTTATATTATAAGGTATTTTCAATGATACACTGCATATTACGTTATATTATAAGGTATTTTCAATGATACACTGCATATTACGTTATATTATAAGGTATTTTCAATGATACACTGCATATTACGTTATATTATAAGGTATTTTCAATGATACACTGCATATTACGTTATATTACAAGGTATTTTCAATAATAAACTACTATATATTATAAGGTATTTTCAATGATACACTACAAATTACGTTATATCATAAGGTATTTTCAATGATACACTGCATATTACGTTATATGGGAAGGTATTTTCAATGATACACTGCATATTACGTTATATTATAAGGTATTTTCAATGATACACTGCATATTACGTTATATTATAAGGTATTTTCAATGATACACTGCATATTACGTTATATTATAAGGTATTTTCAATGATACACTGCATATTACGTTATATTGTAAGGTATTTTCAATGATACACTGCATATTACGTTATATTATAAGGTATTTTCAAAGATACACTACAAATAACGATATATTATAAGGTATTTTCAATGATACACTGCATATTTCGTTATATTATACGGTATTTTCAAAGATACACTGCATATTACGTTATATTATAAGGTATTTTCAATGATATACTACTATATATTATAAGGTATTTTCATTGATACACTGCATATTACGTTATATGGGAAGGTATTTTCAATGATACACTGCATATTACGTTATATTATAAGGTATTTTCAATGATACACAGCATATTACGTTATATTATAAGGTATTTTCAATGATAAACTACTATATATTATAAGGTATTTTCAATGATACACTACAAATTACGTTATATCATAAGGTATTTTCAATGATACACTGCATATTACGTTATATTATAAGGTATTTTCAAAGATACACTACAAATAACGATATATTATAAGGTATTTTCAATGATACACTGCATATTTGGTTATATTATAAGGTATTTTCAAAGATACACTACAAATAACGATATATTATAAGGTATTTTCAATGATACACTGCATATTACGTTATATGAGAAGGTATTTTCATTGATACACTACAAATTACGATATATTATAAGGTATTTTCAATGATACACTGCATATTACGTTATATTATAAGGTATTTTCATTGATAGACTAGAATTACCATATATTCTAAGGTATTTTCAATGATACACTGCATATTACGTTATATTATAAGGTATTTTCAATGATAAACTACTATATATTATAAGGTATTTTCAATGATACACTACAAATTACGTTATATCATAAGGTATTTTCAATGATACACTGCATATTACGTTATATGGGAAGGTATTTTCAATGATACACTGCATATTACGTTATATTATAAGGTATTTTCAATGATACACTGCATATTACGTTATATTATAAGGTATTTTCAATGATACACTGCATATTACGTTATATTATAAGGTATTTTCAATGATACACTGCATATTACGTTATATTATAAGGTATTTTCAATGATACACTGCATATTACGTTATATTACAAGGTATTTTCAATAGTAAACTACTATATATTATAAGGTATTTTCAATGATACACTACAAATTACGTTATATCATAAGGTATTTTCAATGATACACTGCATATTACGTTATATGGGAAGGTATTTTCAATGATACACTGCATATTACGTTATATTATAAGGTATTTTCAATGATACACTGCATATTACGTTATATTATAAGGTATTTTCAATGATACACTGCATATTACGTTATATTATAAGGTATTTTCAATGATACACTGCATATTACGTTATATTGTAAGGTATTTTCAATGATACACTGCATATTACGTTATATTATAAGGTATTTTCAAAGATACACTACAAATAACGATATATTATAAGGTATTTTCAATGATACACTGCATATTTCGTTATATTATACGGTATTTTCAAAGATACACTGCATATTACGTTATATTATAAGGTATTTTCAATGATAAACTACTACGTATTATAAGGTATTTTCAAAGATACACTGCATATTACGTTATATTATAAGGTATTTTCAATGATAAACTACTACGTATTATAAGGTATTTTCAATGATACACTGCATATTACGTTATATTATAAGGTATTTTCAATGATACACTGCATATTACGTTATATTATAAGGTATTTTCAAAGATACACTACAAATAACGATATATTATAAGGTATTTTCAATGATACACTGCATATTACGTTATATGAGAAGGTATTTTCATTGATCGACTAGAATTACCATATATTCTAAGGTACTTTCAATGATACACTGCATATTACGTTATATGGGAAGGTATTTTCAATGATACACTGCATATTACGTTATATTAGAAGGTATTTTCAATGATACACTGCATATTACGTTATATTATAAGGTATTTTCAATGATACACTGCATATTACGTTATATTATAAGGTATTTTCAATGATACACTGCATATTACGTTATATTATAAGGTATTTTCAATGATACACTGCATATTACGTTATATTATAAGGTATTTTCAATGATACACTGCATATTACGTTATATTATAAGGTATTTTCAATGATACACTGCATATTACGTTATATTATAAGGTATTTTCAATGATACGCTGCATATTACTTTATATTATAAGGTATTTTCAATGATACACTGCATATTTGGTTATATTATAAGGTATTTTCAATGATACACAGCATATTACGTTATATTATAAGGTATTTTCAATGATATACTACTATATATTATAAGGTATTTTCATTGATACACTGCATATTACGTTATATCATAAGGTATTTTCAATGATACACTGCATATTACGTTATATTATAAGGTATTTTCAAAGATACACTACAAATAACGATATATTATAAGGTATTTTCAATGATACACTGCATATTTGGTTATATTATAAGGTATTTTCAAAGATACACTACAAATAACGATATATTATAAGGTATTTTCAATGATACACTGCATATTACGTTATATGAGAAGGTATTTTCATTGATACACTACAAATTACGATATATTATAAGGTATTTTCAATGATACACTGCATATTACGTTATATTATAAGGTATTTTCATTGATAGACTAGAATTACCATATATTCTAAGGTATTTTCAATGATACACTGCATATTACGTTATATTATAAGGTATTTTCAATGATAAACTACTATATATTATAAGGTATTTTCAATGATACACTACAAATTACGTTATATCATAAGGTATTTTCAATGATACACTGCATATTACGTTATATGGGAAGGTATTTTCAATGATACACTGCATATTACGTTATATTATAAGGTATTTTCAATGATACACTGCATATTACGTTATATTATAAGGTATTTTCAATGATACACTGCATATTACGTTATATTATAAGGTATTTTCAATGATACACTGCATATTACGTTATATTATAAGGTATTTTCAATGATACACTGCATATTACGTTATATTACAAGGTATTTTCAATAATAAACTACTATATATTATAAGGTATTTTCAATGATACACTACAAATTACGTTATATCATAAGGTATTTTCAATGATACACTGCATATTACGTTATATGGGAAGGTATTTTCAATGATACACTGCATATTACGTTATATTATAAGGTATTTTCAATGATACACTGCATATTACGTTATATTGTAAGGTATTTTCAATGATACACTGCATATTACGTTATATTATAAGGTATTTTCAAAGATACACTACAAATAACGATATATTATAAGGTATTTTCAATGATACACTGCATATTTCGTTATATTATACGGTATTTTCAAAGATACACTGCATATTACGTTATATTATAAGGTATTTTCAATGATAAACTACTACGTATTATAAGGTATTTTCAAAGATACACTGCATATTACGTTATATTATAAGGTATTTTCAATGATAAACTACTACGTATTATAAGGTATTTTCAATGATACACTGCATATTACGTTATATTATAAGGTATTTTCAATGATACACTGCATATTACGTTATATTATAAGGTATTTTCAAAGATACACTACAAATAACGATATATTATAAGGTATTTTCAATGATACACTGCATATTACGTTATATGAGAAGGTATTTTCATTGATCGACTAGAATTACCATATATTCTAAGGTACTTTCAATGATACACTGCATATTACGTTATATGGGAAGGTATTTTCAATGATACACTGCATATTACGTTATATTAGAAGGTATTTTCAATGATACACTGCATATTACGTTATATTATAAGGTATTTTCAATGATACACTGCATATTACGTTATATTATAAGGTATTTTCAATGATACACTGCATATTACGTTATATTATAAGGTATTTTCAATGATACACTGCATATTACGTTATATTATAAGGTATTTTCAATGATACACTGCATATTACGTTGTATTATAAGGTATTTTCAATGATACACTGCATATTACGTTATATTATAAGGTATTTTCAATGATACGCTGCATATTACTTTATATTATAAGGTATTTTCAATGATACACTGCATATTTGGTTATATTATAAGGTATTTTCAATGATACACAGCATATTACGTTATATTATAAGGTATTTTCAATGATATACTACTATATATTATAAGGTATTTTCATTGATACACTGCATATTACGTTATATGGGAAGGTATTTTCAATGATACACTGCATATTACGTTATATTATAAGGTATTTTCAATGATACACAGCATATTACGTTATATTATAAGGTATTTTCAATGATACGCTGCATATTACGTTATATTAGAAGGTATTTTCAATGATACACTGCATATTACGTTATATTATAAGGTATTTTCAATGATACACTGCATATTACGTTATATTATAAGGTATTTTCAATGATACACTGCATATTACGTTATATTATAAGGTATTTTCAATGATACACTGCATATTACGTTATATTATAAGGTATTTTCAATGATACACTGCATATTACGTTATATTATAAGGTATTTTCAATGATACACTGCATATTACGTTATATTATAAGGTATTTTCAATGATACGCTGCATATTACTTTATATTATAAGGTATTTTCAATGATACACTGCATATTTGGTTATATTATAAGGTATTTTCAATGATACACAGCATATTACGTTATATTATAAGGTATTTTCAATGATATACTACTATATATTATAAGGTATTTTCATTGATACACTGCATATTACGTTATATGGGAAGGTATTTTCAATGATACACTGCATATTACGTTATATTATAAGGTATTTTCAATGATACACAGCATATTACGTTATATTATAAGGTATTTTCAATGATAAACTACTATATATTATAAGGTATTTTCAATGATACACTACAAATTACGTTATATCATAAGGTATTTTCAATGATACACTGCATATTACGTTATATTATAAGGTATTTTCAAAGATACACTACAAATAACGATATATTATAAGGTATTTTCAATGATACACTGCATATTTGGTTATATTATAAGGTATTTTCAAAGATACACTACAAATAACGATATATTATAAGGTATTTTCAATGATACACTGCATATTACGTTATATGAGAAGGTATTTTCATTGATACACTACAAATTACGATATATTATAAGGTATTTTCAATGATACACTGCATATTACGTTATATTATAAGGTATTTTCATTGATAGACTAGAATTACCATATATTCTAAGGTATTTTCAATGATACACTGCATATTACGTTATATTATAAGGTATTTTCAATGATAAACTACTATATATTATAAGGTATTTTCAATGATACACTACAAATTACGTTATATCATAAGGTATTTTCAATGATACACTGCATATTACGTTATATGGGAAGGTATTTTCAATGATACACTGCATATTACGTTATATTATAAGGTATTTTCAATGATACACTGCATATTACGTTATATTATAAGGTATTTTCAATGATACACTGCATATTACGTTATATTATAAGGTATTTTCAATGATACACTGCATATTACGTTATATTATAAGGTATTTTCATTGATAGACTAGAATTACCATATATTCTAAGGTATTTTCAATGATACACTGCATATTACGTTATATTATAAGGTATTTTCAATGATAAACTACTATATATTATAAGGTATTTTCAATGATACACTACAAATTACGTTATATCATAAGGTATTTTCAATGATACACTGCATATTACGTTATATGGGAAGGTATTTTCAATGATACACTGCATATTACGTTATATTATAAGGTATTTTCAATGATACACTGCATATTACGTTATATTATAAGGTATTTTCAATGATACACTGCATATTACGTTATATTATAAGGTATTTTCAATGATACACTGCATATTACGTTATATTATAAGGTATTTTCAATGATACACTGCATATTACGTTATATTACAAGGTATTTTCAATAATAAACTACTATATATTATAAGGTATTTTCAATGATACACTACAAATTACGTTATATCATAAGGTATTTTCAATGATACACTGCATATTACGTTATATGGGAAGGTATTTTCAATGATACACTGCATATTACGTTATATTATAAGGTATTTTCAATGATACACTGCATATTACGTTATATTATAAGGTATTTTCAATGATACACTGCATATTACGTTATATTATAAGGTATTTTCAATGATACACTGCATATTACGTTATATTGTAAGGTATTTTCAATGATACACTGCATATTACGTTATATTATAAGGTATTTTCAAAGATACACTACAAATAACGATATATTATAAGGTATTTTCAATGATACACTGCATATTTCGTTATATTATACGGTATTTTCAAAGATACACTGCATATTACGTTATATTATAAGGTATTTTCAATGATAAACTACTACGTATTATAAGGTATTTTCAAAGATACACTGCATATTACGTTATATTATAAGGTATTTTCAATGATAAACTACTACGTATTATAAGGTATTTTCAATGATACACTGCATATTACGTTATATTATAAGGTATTTTCAATGATACACTGCATATTACGTTATATTATAAGGTATTTTCAAAGATACACTACAAATAACGATATATTATAAGGTATTTTCAATGATACACTGCATATTACGTTATATGAGAAGGTATTTTCATTGATCGACTAGAATTACCATATATTCTAAGGTACTTTCAATGATACACTGCATATTACGTTATATGGGAAGGTATTTTCAATGATACACTGCATATTACGTTATATTAGAAGGTATTTTCAATGATACACTGCATATTACGTTATATTATAAGGTATTTTCAATGATACACTGCATATTACGTTATATTATAAGGTATTTTCAATGATACACTGCATATTACGTTATATTATAAGGTATTTTCAATGATACACTGCATATTACGTTATATTATAAGGTATTTTCAATGATACACTGCATATTACGTTATATTATAAGGTATTTTCAATGATACACTGCATATTACGTTATATTATAAGGTATTTTCAATGATACGCTGCATATTACTTTATATTATAAGGTATTTTCAATGATACACTGCATATTTGGTTATATTATAAGGTATTTTCAATGATACACAGCATATTACGTTATATTATAAGGTATTTTCAATGATATACTACTATATATTATAAGGTATTTTCATTGATACACTGCATATTACGTTATATGGGAAGGTATTTTCAATGATACACTGCATATTACGTTATATTATAAGGTATTTTCAATGATACACAGCATATTACGTTATATTATAAGGTATTTTCAATGATAAACTACTATATATTATAAGGTATTTTCAATGATACACTACAAATTACGTTATATCATAAGGTATTTTCAATGATACACTGCATATTACGTTATATTATAAGGTATTTTCAAAGATACACTACAAATAACGATATATTATAAGGTATTTTCAATGATACACTGCATATTTGGTTATATTATAAGGTATTTTCAAAGATACACTACAAATAACGATATATTATAAGGTATTTTCAATGATACACTGCATATTACGTTATATGAGAAGGTATTTTCATTGATACACTACAAATTACGATATATTATAAGGTATTTTCAATGATAAACTACTATATATTATAAGGTATTTTCAATGATACACTACAAATTACGTTATATCATAAGGTATTTTCAATGATACACTGCATATTACGTTATATGGGAAGGTATTTTCAATGATACACTGCATATTACGTTATATTATAAGGTATTTTCAATGATACACTGCATATTACGTTATATTATAAGGTATTTTCAATGATACACTGCATATTACGTTATATTATAAGGTATTTTCAATGATACACTGCATATTACGTTATATTATAAGGTATTTTCATTGATAGACTAGAATTACCATATATTCTAAGGTATTTTCAATGATACACTGCATATTACGTTATATTATAAGGTATTTTCAATGATAAACTACTATATATTATAAGGTATTTTCAATGATACACTACAAATTACGTTATATCATAAGGTATTTTCAATGATACACTGCATATTACGTTATATGGGAAGGTATTTTCAATGATACACTGCATATTACGTTATATTATAAGGTATTTTCAATGATACACTGCATATTACGTTATATTATAAGGTATTTTCAATGATACACTGCATATTACGTTATATTATAAGGTATTTTCAATGATACACTGCATATTACGTTATATTATAAGGTATTTTCAATGATACACTGCATATTACGTTATATTACAAGGTATTTTCAATAATAAACTACTATATATTATAAGGTATTTTCAATGATACACTACAAATTACGTTATATCATAAGGTATTTTCAATGATACACTGCATATTACGTTATATGGGAAGGTATTTTCAATGATACACTGCATATTACGTTATATTATAAGGTATTTTCAATGATACACTGCATATTACGTTATATTATAAGGTATTTTCAATGATACACTGCATATTACGTTATATTATAAGGTATTTTCAATGATACACTGCATATTACGTTATATTGTAAGGTATTTTCAATGATACACTGCATATTACGTTATATTATAAGGTATTTTCAAAGATACACTACAAATAACGATATATTATAAGGTATTTTCAATGATACACTGCATATTTCGTTATATTATACGGTATTTTCAAAGATACACTGCATATTACGTTATATTATAAGGTATTTTCAATGATAAACTACTACGTATTATAAGGTATTTTCAAAGATACACTGCATATTACGTTATATTATAAGGTATTTTCAATGATAAACTACTACGTATTATAAGGTATTTTCAATGATACACTGCATATTACGTTATATTATAAGGTATTTTCAATGATACACTGCATATTACGTTATATTATAAGGTATTTTCAAAGATACACTACAAATAACGATATATTATAAGGTATTTTCAATGATACACTGCATATTACGTTATATGAGAAGGTATTTTCATTGATCGACTAGAATTACCATATATTCTAAGGTACTTTCAATGATACACTGCATATTACGTTATATGGGAAGGTATTTTCAATGATACACTGCATATTACGTTATATTAGAAGGTATTTTCAATGATACACTGCATATTACGTTATATTATAAGGTATTTTCAATGATACACTGCATATTACGTTATATTATAAGGTATTTTCAATGATACACTGCATATTACGTTATATTATAAGGTATTTTCAATGATACACTGCATATTACGTTATATTATAAGGTATTTTCAATGATACACTGCATATTACGTTATATTATAAGGTATTTTCAATGATACACTGCATATTACGTTATATTATAAGGTATTTTCAATGATACGCTGCATATTACTTTATATTATAAGGTATTTTCAATGATACACTGCATATTTGGTTATATTATAAGGTATTTTCAATGATACACAGCATATTACGTTATATTATAAGGTATTTTCAATGATAAACTACTATATATTATAAGGTATTTTCATTGATACACTGCATATTACGTTATATGGGAAGGTATTTTCAATGATACACTGCATATTACGTTATATTATAAGGTATTTTCAATGATACACTGCATATTACGTTATATTATAAGGTATTTTCAATGATACGCTGCATATTACGTTATATTAGAAGGTATTTTCAATGATACACTGCATATTACGTTATATTATAAGGTATTTTCAATGATACACTGCATATTACGTTATATTATAAGGTATTTTCAATGATACACTGCATATTACGTTATATTATAAGGTATTTTCAATGATACGCTGCATATTACTTTATATTATAAGGTATTTTCAATGATACACTGCATATTTGGTTATATTATAAGGTATTTTCAATGATACACTGCATATTACGTTATATTATAAGGTATTTTCAATGATATACTACTATATATTATAAGGTATTTTCATTGATACACTGCATATTACGTTATATGGGAAGGTATTTTCAATGATACACTGCATATTACGTTATATTATAAGGTATTTTCAATGATACACTGCATATTACGTTATATTATAAGGTATTTTCAATGATACGCTGCATATTACGTTATATTAGAAGGTATTTTCAATGATACACTGCATATTACGTTATATTATAAGGTATTTTCAATGATACACTGCATATTACGTTATATTATAAGGTATTTTCAATGATACACTGCATATTACGTTATATTATAAGGTATTTTCAATGATACACTGCATATTACGTTATATTATAAGGTATTTTCAATGATACACTGCATATTACGTTATATTATAAGGTATTTTCAATGATACACTGCATATTACGTTATATTATAAGGTATTTTCAATGATACGCTGCATATTACTTTATATTATAAGGTATTTTCAATGATACACTGCATATTTGGTTATATTATAAGGTATTTTCAATGATACACAGCATATTACGTTATATTATAAGGTATTTTCAATGATAAACTACTATATATTATAAGGTATTTTCATTGATACACTGCATATTACGTTATATGGGAAGGTATTTTCAATGATACACTGCATATTACGTTATATTATAAGGTATTTTCAATGATACACAGCATATTACGTTATATTATAAGGTATTTTCAATGATAAACTACTATATATTATAAGGTATTTTCAATGATACACTACAAATTACGTTATATCATAAGGTATTTTCAATGATACACTGCATATTACATTATATTATAAGGTATTTTCAAAGATACACTACAAATAACGATATATTATAAGGTATTTTCAATGATACACTGCATATTTGGTTATATTATAAGGTATTTTCAAAGATACACTACAAATAACGATATATTATAAGGTATTTTCAATGATACACTGCATATTACGTTATATGAGAAGGTATTTTCATTGATACACTACAAATTACGATATATTATAAGGTATTTTCAATGATACACTGCATATTACGTTATATTATAAGGTATTTTCATTGATAGACTAGAATTACCATATATTCTAAGGTATTTTCAATGATACACTGCATATTACGTTATATTATAAGGTATTTTCAATGATACACAGCATATTACGTTATATTATAAGGTATTTTCAATGATAAACTACTATATATTATAAGGTATTTTCAATGATACACTACAAATTACGTTATATCATAAGGTATTTTCAATGATACACTGCATATTACGTTATATTATAAGGTATTTTCAAAGATACACTACAAATAACGATATATTATAAGGTATTTTCAATGATACACTGCATATTTGGTTATATTATAAGGTATTTTCAAAGATACACTACAAATAACGATATATTATAAGGTATTTTCAATGATACACTGCATATTACGTTATATGAGAAGGTATTTTCATTGATACACTACAAATTACGATATATTATAAGGTATTTTCAATGATACACTGCATATTACGTTATATTATAAGGTATTTTCATTGATAGACTAGAATTACCATATATTCTAAGGTATTTTCAATGATACACTGCATATTACGTTATATTATAAGGTATTTTCAATGATAAACTACTATATATTATAAGGTATTTTCAATGATACACTACAAATTACGTTATATCATAAGGTATTTTCAATGATACACTGCATATTACGTTATATGGGAAGGTATTTTCAATGATACACTGCATATTACGTTATATTATAAGGTATTTTCAATGATACACTGCATATTACGTTATATTATAAGGTATTTTCAATGATACACTGCATATTACGTTATATTATAAGGTATTTTCAATGATACACTGCATATTACGTTATATTATAAGGTATTTTCAATGATACACTGCATATTACGTTATATTACAAGGTATTTTCAATAATAAACTACTATATATTATAAGGTATTTTCAATGATACACTACAAATTACGTTATATCATAAGGTATTTTTCAATGATACACTGCATATTACGTTATATGGGAAGGTATTTTCAATGATACACTGCATATTACGTTATATTATAAGGTATTTTCAATGATACACTGCATATTACGTTATATTATAAGGTATTTTCAATGATACACTGCATATTACGTTATATTATAAGGTATTTTCAATGATACACTGCATATTACGTTATATTATAAGGTATTTTCAATGATATACTGCATATTACGTTATATTATAAGGTATTTTCAAAGATACACTACAAATAACGATATATTATAAGGTATTTTCAATGATACACTGCATATTTCGTTATATTATACGGTATTTTCAAAGATACACTGCATATTACGTTATATTATAAGGTATTTTCAATGATAAACTACTACGTATTATAAGGTATTTTCAAAGATACACTGCATATTACGTTATATTATAAGGTATTTTCAATGATAAACTACTACGTATTATAAGGTATTTTCAATGATACACTGCATATTACGTTATATTATAAGGTATTTTCAATGATACACTGCATATTACGTTATATTATAAGGTATTTTCAAAGATACACTGCATATTACGTTATATGGGAGGTATTTTCAATGATACACTGCATATTACGTTATATTATAAGGTATTTTCAATGATACACTGCATATTACGTTATATTATAAGGTATTTTCAATGATACACTGCATATTACGTTATATTATAAGGTATTTTCAATGATACACTGCATATTACGTTATATTATAAGGTATTTTCAATGATACACTGCATATTACGTTATATTACAAGGTATTTTCAATAATAAACTACTATATATTATAAGGTATTTTCAATGATACACTACAAATTACGTTATATCATAAGGTATTTTCAATGATACACTGCATATTACGTTATATGGGAAGGTATTTTCAATGATACACTGCATATTACGTTATATTATAAGGTATTTTCAATGATACACTGCATATTACGTTATATTATAAGGTATTTTCAATGATACACTGCATATTACGTTATATTATAAGGTATTTTCAATGATACACTGCATATTACGTTATATTGTAAGGTATTTTCAATGATATACTGCATATTACGTTATATTATAAGGTATTTTCAAAGATACACTACAAATAACGATATATTATAAGGTATTTTCAATGATACACTGCATATTTCGTTATATTATACGGTATTTTCAAAGATACACTGCATATTACGTTATATTATAAGGTATTTTCAATGATAAACTACTACGTATTATAAGGTATTTTCAAAGATACACTGCATATTACGTTATATTATAAGGTATTTTCAATGATAAACTACTACGTATTATAAGGTATTTTCAATGATACACTGCATATTACGTTATATTATAAGGTATTTTCAATGATACACTGCATATTACGTTATATTATAAGGTATTTTCAAAGATACACTACAAATAACGATATATTATAAGGTATTTTCAATGATACACTGCATATTACGTTATATGAGAAGGTATTTTCATTGATCGACTAGAATTACCATATATTCTAAGGTACTTTCAATGATACACTGCATATTACGTTATATGGGAAGGTATTTTCAATGATACACTGCATATTACGTTATATTAGAAGGTATTTTCAATGATACACTGCATATTACGTTATATTATAAGGTATTTTCAATGATACACTGCATATTACGTTATATTATAAGGTATTTTCAATGATACACTGCATATTACGTTATATTATAAGGTATTTTCAATGATACACTGCATATTACGTTATATTATAAGGTATTTTCAATGATACACTGCATATTACGTTATATTATAAGGTATTTTCAATGATACACTGCATATTACGTTATATTATAAGGTATTTTCAATGATACGCTGCATATTACTTTATATTATAAGGTATTTTCAATGATACACTGCATATTTGGTTATATTATAAGGTATTTTCAATGATACACAGCATATTACGTTATATTATAAGGTATTTTCAATGATATACTACTATATATTATAAGGTATTTTCATTGATACACTGCATATTACGTTATATGGGAAGGTATTTTCAATGATACACTGCATATTACGTTATATTATAAGGTATTTTCAATGATACACTGCATATTACGTTATATTATAAGGTATTTTCAAAGATACACTACAAATAACGATATATGATAAGGTATTTTCAATGATACACTGCATATTTGGTTATATTATAAGGTATTTTCAAAGATACACTACAAATAACGATATATTATAAGGTATTTTCAATGATACACTGCATATTACGTTATATGAGAAGGTATTTTCATTGATACACTACAAATTACGATATATTATAAGGTATTTTCAATGATACACTGCATATTACGTTATATTATAAGGTATTTTCATTGATAGACTAGAATTACCATATATTCTAAGGTATTTTCAATGATACACTGCATATTACGTTATATTATAAGGTATTTTCAATGATAAACTACTATATATTATAAGGTATTTTCAATGATACACTACAAATTACGTTATATCATAAGGTATTTTCAATGATACACTGCATATTACGTTATATGGGAAGGTATTTTCAATGATACACTGCATATTACGTTATATTATAAGGTATTTTCAATGATACACTGCATATTACGTTATATTATAAGGTATTTTCAATGATACACTGCATATTACGTTATATTATAAGGTATTTTCAGTGATACACTGCATATTACGTTATATTATAAGGTATTTTCAATGATACACTGCATATTACGTTATATTATAAGGTATTTTCAATGATAAACTACTACGTATTATAAGGTATTTTCAATGATACACTGCATGTTACGTTATATTATAAGGTATTTTCAATGATACACTACAAATTACGTTATATCATAAGGTATTTTCAATGATACACTGCATATTACGTTATATTATAAGGTATTTTCAAAGATACACTACAAATAACGATATATTATAAGGTATTTTCAATGATACACTGCATATTTGGTTATATAATAAGGTATTTTCAAAGATACACTACAAATAACGATATATTATAAGGTATTTTCAATGATACACTGCATATTACGTTATA
>CAKAJI010000227.1:0-49397 GCA_916610255.1 Lasioglossum lativentre | reverse complement strand
TTTGAAAATACCTTATAATATAACGTAATATGCAGTGTATCATTGAAAATACCTTTAGAATATATCGTAATTTGTAGTGTATCAATGAAAATACCTTCTCATATAACGTAATATGCAGTGTATCATTGAAAATACCTTATAATATATTGTTATTTGTAGTGTATCTTTGAAAATACCTTATAATATAACCAAATATGCAGTGTATCATTGAAAATACCTTATAATATAACGTAATATGCAGTGTATCATTGAAAATACCATATAATATAACGTAATATGAAGTGTATCATTGAAAATACCTTATAATATAACGTAATATGCAGTGTATCATTGAAAAACCTTCTAATATTAACGTAATATGCAGTGTATCATTGAAAATACCTTATGATATAACGTAATATGCAGTGTATCATTGAAAATACCTTATAATATAACGTAATATGCAGTGTATCATTGAAAATACCTTATAATATAACGTAATATGCAGTGTATCATTGAAAATACCTTCCCATATAACGTAATATGCAGTGTATCATTGAAAATACCTTAGAATATATGGTAATTCTAGTCTATCAGTGAAAATACCTTATAATATAACGTAATATGCAGTGTATCATTGAAAATACCTTAGAATATATCGTAATTTGTAGTGTATCAATGAAAATACCTTCTCATATAACGTAATATGCAGTGTATCATTGAAAATACCTTATAATATATTGTTATTTGTAGTGTATCTTTGAAAATACCTTATAATATAACCAAATATGCAGTGTATCATTGAAAATACCTTATAATATAACGTAATATGCAGTGTATCATTGAAAATACCTTATAATATAACGTAATATGCAGTGTATCATTGAAAATACCTTATAATATAACGTAATATGCAGTGTATCATTGAAAAACCTTCTAATATAACGTAATATGCAGTGTATCATTGAAAATACCTTCCCATATAACGTAATATGCAGTGTATCATTGAAAATACCTTATAATATAACGTAATTTGTAGTGTATCAATGAAAATACCTTCTCATATAACGTAATATGCAGTGTATCATTGAAAATACCTTAGAATATATGGTAATTCTAGTCTATCAATGAAATTACCTTATAATATAACGCAATATGCAGTGTATCATTGAAAATACCTTATAATACGTAGTAGTTTATCATTGAAAATACCTTATAATATAACGTAATATGCAGTGTATCAATGAAAATACCTTATAATACGTAGTAGTTTATCATTGAAAATACCTTATAATATATAGTAGTTTATCATTGAAAATACCTTATAATATATAGTAGTTTATCATTGAAAATACCTTATAATATAACGTAATATGCAGTGTATCATTGAAAATACCTTATAATATAACGTAATATGCAGTGTATCATTGAAAATACCTTATAATATAACGTAATATGCAGTGTATCATTGAAAATACCTTATAATATAACGTAATATGCAGTGTATCATTGAAAATACCTTCCCATATAACGTAATATGCAGTGTATCATTGAAAATACCTTATGATATAACGTAATATGCAGTGTATCATTGAAAATACCATATAATATAACGTAATATGAAGTGTATCATTGAAAATACCTTATAATATAACGTAATATGCAGTGTATCATTGAAAATACCTTAGAATATATCGTAATTTGTAGTGTATCAATGAAAATACCTTCTCATATAACGTAATATGCAGTGTATCATTGAAAATACCTTATAATATATTGTTATTTGTAGTGTATCTTTGAAAATACCTTATAATATAACCAAATATGCAGTGTATCATTGAAAATACCTTATAATATAACGTAATATGCAGTGTATCATTGAAAATACCTTATAATATAACGTAATATGCAGTGTATCATTGAAAATACCTTATAATATAACGTAATATGCAGTGTATCATTGAAAAACCTTCTAATATAACGTAATATGCAGTGTATCATTGAAAATACCTTCCCAATATAACGTAATATGCAGTGTATCATTGAAAATACCTTATAATATAACGTAATTTGTAGTGTATCAATGAAAATACCTTCTCATATAACGTAATATGCAGTGTATCTTTGAAAATACCTTATAATACGTAGTAGTTTATCATTGAAAATACCTTATAATATAACGTAATATGCAGTGTATCTTTGAAAATACCGTATAATATAACGAAATATGCAGTGTATCATTGAAAATACCTTATAATACGTAGTAGTTTATCATTGAAAATACCTTATAATATAACGTAACATGCAGTGTATCTTTGAAAATACCGTATAATATAACGAAATATGCAGTGTATCATTGAAAATACCTTATAATATATCGTTATTTGTAGTGTATCTTTGAAAATACCTTATAATATAACGTAATATGCAGTGTATCATTGAAAATACCTTAGAATATATCGTTATTTGTAGTGTATCTTGAAAATACCTTATAATATAACGTAATATGCAGTGTATCTTTGAAAATACCTTAGAATATATGGTAATTCTAGTCTATCAATGAAATTACCTTATAATATAACGCAATATGCAGTGTATCATTGAAAATACCTTAGAATATATGGTAATTCTAGTCTATCAATGAAAATACCTTATAATATAACGTAATATGCAGTGTATCATTGAAAATACCTTATAATATATCGTAATTTGTAGTGTATCAATGAAAATACCTTCTCATATAACGTAATATGCAGTGTATCATTGAAAATACCTTATAATATATCGTTATTTGTAGTGTATCTTTGAAAATACCTTATAATATAACCAAATATGCAGTGTATCATTGAAAATACCTTATAATATATCGTTATTTGTAGTGTATCTTTGAAAATACCTTATAATATAACGTAATATGCAGTGTATCATTGAAAATACCTTAGAATATATGGTAATTCTAGTCTATCAATGAAAATACCTTATAATATAACGTAATATGCAGTGTATCATTGAAAATACCTTATAATATAACGTAATATGCAGTGTATCATTGAAAATACCTTATAATATAACGTAATATGCAGTGTATCATTGAAAATACCTTCTAATATAACGTAGTATGCAGTGTATCATTGAAAATACCTTATAATACGTAGTAGTTTATCATTGAAAATACCTTATAATATAACGTAATATGCAGTGTATCTTTGAAAATACCGTATAATATAACGAAATATGCAGTGTATCATTGAAAATACCTTATAATATATCGTTATTTGTAGTGTATCTTTGAAAATACCTTATAATATAACGTAATATGCAGTGTATCATTGAAAATACCTTATGATATAACGTAATTTGTAGTGTATCATTGAAAATACCTTATAATATAACGTAACATGCAGTGTATCATTGAAAATACCTTATAATACGTAGTAGTTTATCATTGAAAATACCTTATAATATAACGTAATATGCAGTGTATCATTGAAAATACCTTATAATATAACGTAATATGCAGTGTATCATTGAAAATACCTTATAATATAACGTAATATGCAGTGTATCATTGAAAATACCTTATAATATAACGTAATATGCAGTGTATCATTGAAAATACCTTATAATATAACGTAACATGCAGTGTATCATTGAAAATACCTTATAATACGTAGTAGTTTATCATTGAAAATACCTTATAATATAACGTAATATGCAGTGTATCATTGAAAATACCTTATAATATAACGTAATATGCAGTGTATCATTGAAAATACCTTATAATATAACGTAATATGCAGTGTATCATTGAAAATACCTTATGATATAACGTAATTTGTAGTGTATCATTGAAAATACCTTATAATATATAGTAGTTTATCATTGAAAATACCTTATAATATAACGTAATATGCAGTGTATCATTGAAAATACCTTAGAATATATGGTAATTCTAGTCTATCAATGAAAATACCTTATAATATAACGTAATATGCAGTGTATCATTGAAAATACCTTATAATATATCGTAATTTGTAGTGTATCAATGAAAATACCTTCTCATATAACGTAATATGCAATGTATCATTGAAAATACCTTATAATATATCGTTATTTGTAGTGTATCTTTGAAAATACCTTATAATATAACCAAATATGCAGTGTATCATTGAAAATACCTTATAATATATCATTATTTGTAGTGTATCTTTGAAAATACCTTATAATATAACGTAATATGCAGTGTATCATTGAATATACCTTATGATATAACGTAATTTGTAGTGTATCATTGAAAATACCTTATAATATATAGTAGTTTATCATTGAAAATACCTTATAATATAACGTAATATGCAGTGTATCATTGAATATACCTTATGATATAACGTAATTTGTAGTGTATCATTGAAAATACCTTATAATATATATTAGTTTATCATTGAAAATACCTTATAATATAACGTAATATGCTGTGTATCATTGAAAATACCTTATAATATAACGTAATATGCAGTGTATCATTGAAAATACCTTATAATATAACGTAATATGCAGTGTATCATTGAAAATACCTTATAATATAACGTAATATGCAGTGTATCATTGAAAATACCTTAGAATATATGGTAATTCTAGTCTATCAATGAAAATACCTTATAATATAACGTAATATGCACTGTATCATTGAAAATACCTTATAATATATCGTAATTTGTAGTGTATCATTGAAAATACCTTATAGTATAACGTAATATGCAGTGCATCATTGGAAATACGTTATAATATATCGTAATTTTTTAGTGTATCATTGAAAATACCTAATAATATAACGTAATATGCAGTGTATCATTGAAAATACCTTAGAATATATGGTAATTCTTGTCTATCAATGAAAATACCTTATAATATAAAGTAATATGCAGTGCATCATTGAAAATACCTTATAATATAACGTAATATGCAGTGTATCATTGAAAATACCTTATAATATAACGTACTATGCAGTGTATCATTGAAAATAACTTATAATATAACGTAATATGCAGTGTATCATTGAAAATACCTTATAATATAACGTAATATGCAGTGTATCATTGAAAATACCTTCTAATATAACGTAATATGCAGTGTATCATTGAAAATACCTTCCCATATAACGTAATATGCAGTGTATCATTGAAAATACCTTATAATATAACGTAATTTGTAGTGTATCAATGAAAATACCTTATAATATAACCAAATATGCAGTGTATCATTGAAAATACCTTATAATATATCGTTATTTGTAGTGTATCTTTGAAAATACCTTATAATATAACGTAATATGCAGTGTATCATTGAAAATACCTTATGATATAACGTAATTTGTAGTGTATCATTGAAAATACCTTATAATATAACGTAACATGCAGTGTATCATTGAAAATACCTTATAATACGTAGTAGTTTATCATTGAAAATACCTTATAATATAACGTAATATGCAGTGTATCATTGAAAATACCTTATAATATAACGTAATATGCAGTGTATCATTGAAAATACCTTATAATATAACGTAATATGCAGTGTATCATTGAAAATACCTTATAATATAACGTAACATGCAGTGTATCATTGAAAATACCTTATAATACGTAGTAGTTTATCATTGAAAATACCTTATAATATAACGTAATATGCAGTGTATCATTGAAAATACCTTATAATATAACGTAATATGCAGTGTATCATTGAAAATACCTTATAATATAACGTAACATGCAGTGTATCATTGAAAATACCTTATAATACGTAGTAGTTTATCATTGAAAATACCTTATAATATAACGTAATATGCAGTGTATCATTGAAAATACCTTATAATATAACGTAATATGCAGTGTATCATTGAAAATACCTTATAATATAACGTAATATGCAGTGTATCATTGAAAATAAATTATAATATAACGTAATATGCAGTGTATCATTGAAAATACCTTCCCATATAACGTAATATGCAGTGTATCATTGAAAATACCTTATGATATAACGTAATTTGTAGTGTATCATTGAAAATACCTTATAATATATAGTAGTTTATCATTGAAAATACCTTATAATATAACGTAATATGCTGTGTATCATTGAAAATACCTTATAATATAACGTACTATGCAGTGTATCATTGAAAATACCTTATAATATAACGTAATATGCAGTGTATCATTGAAAATACCTTATAATATAACGTAATATGCAGTGTATCATTGAAAATACCTTCTAATATAACGTAATATGCAGTGTACCATTGAAAATACATTCCCATATAACGTAATATGCAGTGTATCATTGAAAATACCTTATAATATAACGTAATTTGTAGTGTATCAATGAAAATACCTTCTCATATAACGTAATATGCAGTGTATCATTGAAAATACCTTATAATATATCGTTATTTGTAGTGTATCTTTGAAAATACCTTATAATATAACGTAATATGCAGTGTATCATTGAAAATACCTTAGAATATATGGTAATTCTAGTCTATCAATGAAAATACCTTATAATATAACGTAATATGCAGTGTATCATTGAAAATACCTTATAATACGTAGTAGTTTATCATTGAAAATACCTTATAATATAACGTAATATGCAGTGTATCTTTAAAAATACCGTATAATATAACGAAATATGCAGTGTATCATTGAAAATACCTTATAATATATCGTTATTTGTAGTGTATCTTTGAAAATACCTTATAATATAACGTAATATGCAGTGTATCATTGAAAATACCTTATGATATAACGTAATTTGTAGTGTATCATTGAAAATAACTTATAATATAACGTAACATGCAGTGTATCATTGAAAACACCTTATAATACGTAGTAGTTTATCATTGAAAATACCTTATAATATAACGTAATATGCAGTGTATCATTGAAAATACCTTATAATATAACGTAATATGCAGTGTATCATTGAAAATACCTTATAATATAACGTAATATGCAGTGTATCATTGAAAATACCTTATAATATAACGTAATATGCAGTGTATCATTGAAAATACCTTCCCATATAACGTAATATGCAGTGTATCATTGAAAATACCTTATGATATAACGTAATTTGTAGTGTATCATTGAAAATACCTTATAATATATAGTAGTTTATCATTGAAAATACCTTATAATATAACGTAATATGCAGTGTATCATTGAAAATACCTTAGAATATATGGTAATTCTAATCTATCAATGAAAATACCTTATAATATAACGTAATATGCAGTGTATCATTGAAAATACCTTATAATATATCGTAATTTGTAGTGTATCAATGAAAATAGCTTCTCATATAACGTAATATGCAGTGTATCATTGAAAATACGTTATAATATATCGTTATTTGTAGTGTATCATTGAAAATACCTTATAATATATAGTAGTTTATCATTGAAAATACCTTATAATATCACGTAATATGCAGTGTATCATTGAAAATACCTTAGAATATATGGTAATTCTAATCTATCAATGAAAATACCTTATAATATAACGTAATATGCAGTGTATCATTGAAAATACCTTATAATATATCGTAATTTGTAGTGTATCAATGAAAATAGCTTCTCATATAACGTAATATGCAGTGTATCATTGAAAATACGTTATAATATATCGTTATTTGTAGTGTATCTTTGAAAATACCTTATAATATAACGTAATATGCAGTGTATCATTGAAAATACCTTATGATATAACGTAATTTGTAGTGTATCATTGAAAATACCTTATAATATAACGTAACATGCAGTGTATCATTGAAAATACCTTATAATATAACGTAATATGCAGTGTATCATTGAAAATACCTTATAATATAACGTAATATGCAGTGTATCATTGAAAATACATTATAATATAACGTAATATGCAGTGTATCATTGAAAATACCTTATAATATAACGTAATATGCAGTGTATCATTGAAAATACCTTATAATATAACGTAATATGCAGTGTATCATTGAAAATACCTTATAATATAACGTAATATGCAGTGTATCATTGAAAATACCTTCCCATATAACGTAATATGCAGTGTATCATTGAAAATACCTTATGATATAACGTAATTTGTAGTGTATCATTGAAAATACCTTATAATATATAGTAGTTTATCATTGAAAATACCATATAATATAACGTAATATGCAGTGTATCATTGAAAATACCTTAGAATATTTGGTAATTCTAGTCTATCAATGAAAATACCTTATAATATAACGTAATATGCAGTGTATCATTGAAAATACCTTATAATATATCGTAATTTGTAGTGTATCAATGAAAATACCTTCTCATATAACGTAATATGCAGTGTATCATTGAAAATACCTTATAATATATCGTTATTTGTAGTGTATCTTTGAAAATACCTTATAATATAACCAAATATGCAGTGTATCATTGAAAATACCTTATAATATATCGTTATTTGTAGTGTATCTTTGAAAATACCTTATAATATAACGTAATATGCAGTGTATCATTGAAAATACCTTATGATATAACGTAATTTGTAGTGTATCATTGAAAATACCTTATAATATATAGTAGTTTATCATTGAAAATACCTTATAATATAACGTAATATGCTGTGTATCATTGAAAATACCTTATAATATAACGTAATATGCAGTGTATCATTGAAAATACCTTATAATATAACGTAATATGCAGTGTATCATTGAAAATACCTTATAATATAACGTAATATGCAGTGTATCATTGAAAATACCTTCTAATATAACGTAATATGCAGTGTATCATTGAAAATACCTTCCCATATAACGTAATATGCAGTGTATCATTGAAAATACCTTAGAATATATGGTAATTCTAGTCTATCAATGAAAATACCTTCTCATATAACGTAATATGCAGTGTATCATTGAAAATACCTTATAATATATCGTTATTTGTAGTGTATCTTTGAAAATACCTTATAATATAACGTAATATGCAGTGTATCATTGAAAATACCTTATAATATAACGTAATATGCAGTGTATCATTGAAAATACCTTATAATACGTAGTAGTTTATCATTGAAAATACCTTATAATATAACGTAATATGCAGTGTATCTTTGAAAATACCTTATAATACGTAGTAGTTTATCATTGAAAATACCTTATAATATAACGTAATATGCAGTGTATCTTTGAAAATACCTTATAATATAACGAAATATGCAGTGTATCATTGAAAATACCTTATAATATATCGTTATTTGTAGTGTATCTTTGAAAATACCTTATAATATAACGTAATATGCAGTGTATCATTGAAAATACCTTAGAATATATGGTAATTCTAGTCTATCAATGAAATTACCTTATAATATAACGCAATATGCAGTGTATCATTGAAAATACCTTATAATACGTAGTAGTTTATCATTGAAAATACCTTATAATATAACGTAATATGCAGTGTATCTTTGAAAATACCGTATAATATAACGAAATATGCAGTGCATCATTGAAAATACCTTATAATATATCGTTATTTGTAGTGTATCTTTGAAAATACCTTATAATATAACGTAATATGCAGTGTATCATTGAAAATACCTTATGATATAACGTAATTTGTAGTGTATCATTGAAAATAACTTATAATATAACGTAACATGCAGTGTATCATTGAAAACACCTTATAATACGTAGTAGTTTATCATTGAAAATACCTTATAATATAACGTAATATGCAGTGTATCATTGAAAATACCTTATAATATAACGTAATATGCAGTGTATCATTGAAAATACCTTATAATATAACGTAATATGCAGTGTATCATTGAAAATACCTTATAATATAACGTAATATGCAGTGTATCATTGAAAATACCTTCCCATATAACGTAATATGCAGTGTATCATTGAAAATACATTATAATATAACGTAATATGCAGTGTATCATTGAAAATACCTTATAATATAACGTAATATGCAGTGTATCATTGAAAATACCTTATAATATAACGTAATATGCAGTGTATCATTGAAAATACCTTATAATATAACGTAATATGCAGTGTATCATTGAAAATACCTTCCCATATAACGTAATATGCAGTGTATCATTGAAAATACCTTATGATATATCGTAATTTGTAGTGTATCATTGAAAATACCTTATAATATATAGTAGTTTATCATTGAAAATACCTTATAATATAACGTAATATGCAGTGTATCATTGAAAATACCTTAGAATATTTGGTAATTCTAGTCTATCAATGAAAATACCTTATAATATAACGTAATATGCAGTGTATCATTGAAAATACCTTATAATATATCGTAATTTGTAGTGTATCAATGAAAATACCTTCTCATATAACGTAATATGCAGTGTATCATTGAAAATACCTTATAATATATCGTTATTTGTAGTGTATCTTTGAAAATACCTTATAATATAACCAAATATGCAGTGTATCATTGAAAATACCTTATAATATATCGTTATTTGTAGTGTATCTTTGAAAATACCTTATAATATTACGTAATATGCAGTGTATCATTGAAAATACCTTATGATATAACGTAATTTGTAGTGTATCATTGAAAATACCTTATAATATATAGTAGTTTATCATTGAAAATACCTTATAATATAACGTAATATGCTGTGTATCATTGAAAATACCTTATAATATAACGTAATATGCAGTGTATCATTGAAAATACCTTATAATATAACGTAATATGCAGTGTATCATTGAAAATACCTTATAATATAACGTAATATGCAGTGTATCATTGAAAATACCTTCTAATATAACGTAATATGCAGTGTATCATTGAAAATACCTTCCCATATAACGTAATATGCAGTGTATCATTGAAAATACCTCAGAATATATGGTAATTCTAGTCTATCAATGAAAATACCTTCTCATATAACGTAATATGCAGTGTATCATTGAAAATACCTTATAATATATCGTTATTTGTAGTGTATCTTTGAAAATACCTTATAATATAACGTAATATGCAGTGTATCATTGAAAATACCTTATAATATAACGTAATATGCAGTGTATCATTGAAAATACCTTATGATATAACGTAATTTGTAGTGTATCATTGAAAATACCTTATAATATATAGTAGTTTATCATTGAAAATACCTTATAATATAACGTAATATGCAGTGTATCATTGAAAATACCTTAGAATATATGGTAATTCTAGTCTATCAATGAAAATACCTTATAATATAACGTAATATGCAGTGTATCATTGAAAATACCTTATAATATATCGTAATTTGTAGTGTATCAATGAAAATACCTTCTCATATAACGTAATATGCAATGTATCATTGAAAATACCTTATAATATATCGTTATTTGTAGTGTATCTTTGAAAATACCTTATAATATAACCAAATATGCAGTGTATCATTGAAAATACCTTATAATATATCATTATTTGTAGTGTATCTTTGAAAATACCTTATAATATAACGTAATATGCAGTGTATCATTGAAAATACCTTATGATATAACGTAATTTGTAGTGTATCATTGAAAATACCTTATAATATATAGTAGTTTATCATTGAAAATACCTTATAGTATAACGTAATATGCAGTGTATCATTGAATATACCTTATGATATAACGTAATTTGTAGTGTATCATTGAAAATACCTTATAATATATATTAGTTTATCATTGAAAATACCTTATAATATAACGTAATATGCTGTGTATCATTGAAAATACCTTATAATATAACGTAATATGCAGTGTATCATTGAAAATACCTTATAATATAACGTAATATGCAGTGTATCATTGAAAATACCTTATAATATAACGTAATATGCAGTGTATCATTGAAAATACCTTAGAATATATGGTAATTCTAGTCTATCAATGAAAATACCTTATAATATAACGTAATATGCACTGTATCATTGAAAATACCTTATAATATATCGTAATTTGTAGTGTATCATTGAAAATACCTTATAGTATAACGTAATATGCAGTGCATCATTGGAAATACGTTATAATATATCGTAATTTTTTAGTGTATCATTGAAAATACCTAATAATATAACGTAATATGCAGTGTATCATTGAAAATACCTTAGAATATATGGTAATTCTTGTCTATCAATGAAAATACCTTATAATATAAAGTAATATGCAGTGTATCATTGAAAATACCTTATAATATAACGTAATATGCAGTGTATCATTGAAAATACCTTATAATATAACGTACTATGCAGTGTATCATTGAAAATAACTTATAATATAACGTAATATGCAGTGTATCATTGAAAATACCTTATAATATAACGTAATATGCAGTGTATCATTGAAAATACCTTATAATATAACGTAATATGCAGTGTATCATTGAAAATACCTTCCCATATAACGTAATATGCAGTGTATCATTGAAAATACCTTATAATATAACGTAATTTGTAGTGTATCAATGAAAATACCATATAATATAACCAAATATGCAGTGTATCATTGAAAATACCTTATAATATATCGTTATTTGTAGTGTATCTTTGAAAATACCTTATAATATAACGTAATATGCAGTGTATCATTGAAAATACCTTATAATATAACGTAATTTGTAGTGTATCATTGAAAATACCTTATAATATAACGTAACATGCAGTGTATCATTGAAAATACCTTATAATACGTAGTAGTTTATCATTGAAAATACCTTATAATATAACGTAATATGCAGTGTATCATTGAAAATACCTTATAATATAACGTAATATGCAGTGTATCATTGAAAATACCTTATAATATAACGTAATATGCAGTGTATCATTGAAAATACCTTATAATATAACGTAACATGCAGTGTATCATTGAAAATACCTTATAATACGTAGTAGTTTATCATTGAAAATACCTTATAATATAACGTAATATGCAGTGTATCATTGAAAATACCTTATAATATAACGTAATATGCAGTGTATCATTGAAAATACCTTATAATATAACGTAACATGCAGTGTATCATTGAAAATACCTTATAATACGTAGTAGTTTATCATTGAAAATACCTTATAATATAACGTAATATGCAGTGTATCATTGAAAATACCTTATAATATAACGTAATATGCAGTGTATCATTGAAAATACCTTATAATATAACGTAATATGCAGTGTATCATTGAAAATAAATTATAATATAACGTAATATGCAGTGTATCATTGAAAATACCTTCCCATATAACGTAATATGCAGTGTATCATTGAAAATACCTTATGATATAACGTAATTTGTAGTGTATCATTGAAAATACCTTATAATATATAGTAGTTTATCATTGAAAATACCTTATAATATAACGTAATATGCTGTGTATCATTGAAAATACCTTATAATATAACGTACTATGCAGTGTATCATTGAAAATACCTTATAATATAACGTAATATGCAGTGTATCATTGAAAATACCTTATAATATAACGTAATATGCAGTGTATCATTGAAAATACCTTCTAATATAACGTAATATGCAGTGTACCATTGAAAATACATTCCCATATAACGTAATATGCAGTGTATCATTGAAAATACCTTATAATATAACGTAATTTGTAGTGTATCAATGAAAATACCTTCTCATATAACGTAATATGCAGTGTATCATTGAAAATACCTTATAATATATCGTTATTTGTAGTGTATCTTTGAAAATACCTTATAATATAACGTAATATGCAGTGTATCATTGAAAATACCTTAGAATATATGGTAATTCTAGTCTATCAATGAAAATACCTTATAATATAACGTAATATGCAGTGTATCATTGAAAATACCTTATAATACGTAGTAGTTTATCATTGAAAATACCTTATAATATAACGTAATATGCAGTGTATCTTTGAAAATACCGTATAATATAACGAAATATGCAGTGCATCATTGAAAATACCTTATAATATATCGTTATTTGTAGTGTATCTTTGAAAATACCTTATAATATAACGTAATATGCAGTGTATCATTGAAAATACCTTATGATATAACGTAATTTGTAGTGTATCATTGAAAATAACTTATAATATAACGTAACATGCAGTGTATCATTGAAAACACCTTATAATACGTAGTAGTTTATCATTGAAAATACCTTATAATATAACGTAATATGCAGTGTATCATTGAAAATACCTTATAATATAACGTAATATGCAGTGTATCATTGAAAATACCTTATAATATAACGTAATATGCAGTGTATCATTGAAAATACCTTATAATATAACGTAATATGCAGTGTATCATTGAAAATACCTTCCCATATAACGTAATATGCAGTGTATCATTGAAAATACCTTATGATATAACGTAATTTGTAGTGTATCATTGAAAATACCTTATAATATATAGTAGTTTATCATTGAAAATACCTTATAATATAACGTAATATGCAGTGTATCATTGAAAATACCTTAGAATATATGGTAATTCTAATCTATCAATGAAAATACCTTATAATATAACGTAATATGCAGTGTATCATTGAAAATACCTTATAATATATCGTAATTTGTAGTGTATCAATGAAGATACCTTCTCATATAACGTAATATGCAGTGTATCATTGAAAATACGTTATAATATATCGTTATTTGTAGTGTATCATTGAAAATACCTTATAATATATAGTAGTTTATCATTGAAAATACCTTATAATATCACGTAATATGCAGTGTATCATTGAAAATACCTTAGAATATATGGTAATTCTAATCTATCAATGAAAATACCTTATAATATAACGTAATATGCAGTGTATCATTGAAAATACCTTATAATATATCGTAATTTGTAGTGTATCAATGAAAATAGCTTCTCATATAACGTAATATGCAGTGTATCATTGAAAATACGTTATAATATATCGTTATTTGTAGTGTATCTTTGAAAATACCTTATAATATAACGTAATATGCAGTGTATCATTGAAAATACCTTATGATATAACGTAATTTGTAGTGTATCATTGAAAATACCTTATAATATAACGTAACATGCAGTGTATCATTGAAAATACCTTATAATATAACGTAATATGCAGTGTATCATTGAAAATACCTTATAATATAACGTAATATGCAGTGTATCATTGAAAATACATTATAATATAACGTAATATGCAGTGTATCATTGAAAATACCTTATAATATAACGTAATATGCAGTGTATCATTGAAAATACCTTATAATATAACGTAATATGCAGTGTATCATTGAAAATACCTTATAATATAACGTAATATGCAGTGTATCATTGAAAATACCTTCCCATATAACGTAATATGCAGTGTATCATTGAAAATACCTTATGATATAACGTAATTTGTAGTGTATCATTGAAAATACCTTATAATATATAGTAGTTTATCATTGAAAATACCTTATAATATAACGTAATATGCAGTGTATCATTGAAAATACCTTAGAATATTTGGTAATTCTAGTCTATCAATGAAAATACCTTATAATATAACGTAATATGCAGTGTATCATTGAAAATACCTTATAATATATCGTAATTTGTAGTGTATCATTGAAAATACCTTATCATATAACGTAATATGCAGTGTATCATTGAAAATACCTTATAATATATCGTTATTTGTAGTGTATCTTTGAAAATACCTTATAATATAACCAAATATGCAGTGTATCATTGAAAATACCTTATAATATATCGTTATTTGTAGTGTATCTTTGAAAATACCTTATAATATAACGTAATATGCAGTGTATCATTGAAAATACCTTATGATATAACGTAATTTGTAGTGTATCATTGAAAATACCTTATAATATATAGTAGTTTATCATTGAAAATACCTTATAATATAACGTAATATGCTGTGTATCATTGAAAATACCTTATAATATAACGTAATATGCAGTGTATCATTGAAAATACCTTATAATATAACGTAATATGCAGTGTATCATTGAAAATACCTTATAATATAACGTAATATGCAGTGTATCATTGAAAATACCTTCTAATATAACGTAATATGCAGTGTATCATTGAAAATACCTTCCCATATAACGTAATATGCAGTGTATCATTGAAAATACCTCAGAATATATGGTAATTCTAGTCTATCAATGAAAATACCTTATAATATAACGTAATATGCAGTGTATCATTGAAAATACCTTATAATATATCGTTATTTGTAGTGTATCTTTGAAAATACCTTATAATATAACGTAATATGCAGTGTATCATTGAAAATACCTTATAATATAACGTAATATGCAGTGTATCATTGAAAATACCTTATAATACGTAGTAGTTTATCATTGAAAATACCTTATAATATAACGTAATATGCAGTGTATCTTTGAAAATACCTGATAATACGTAGTAGTTTATCATTGAAAATACCTTATAATATAACGTAATATGCAGTGTATCTTTGAAAATACCGTATAATATAACGAAATATGCAGTGTATCATTGAAAATACCTTATAATATATCGTTATTTGTAGTGTATCTTTGAAAATACCTTATAATATAACGTAATATGCAGTGTATCATTGAAAATACCTTAGAATATATGGTAATTCTAGTCTATCAATGAAATTACCTTATAATATAACGCAATATGCAGTGTATCATTGAAAATACCTTATAATACGTAGTAGTTTATCATTGAAAATACCTTATAATATAACGTAATATGCAGTGTATCTTTGAAAATACCGTATAATATAACGAAATATGCAGTGCATCATTGAAAATACCTTATAATATATCGTTATTTGTAGTGTATCTTTGAAAATACCTTATAATATAACGTAATATGCAGTGTATCATTGAAAATACCTTATGATATAACGTAATTTGTAGTGTATCATTGAAAATAACTTATAATATAACGTAACATGCAGTGTATCATTGAAAACACCTTATAATACGTAGTAGTTTATCATTGAAAATACCTTATAATATAACGTAATATGCAGTGTATCATTGAAAATACCTTATAATATAACGTAATATGCAGTGTATCATTGAAAATACCTTATAATATAACGTAATATGCAGTGTATCATTGAAAATACCTTATAATATAACGTAATATGCAGTGTATCATTGAAAATACCTTCCCATATAACGTAATATGCAGTGTATCATTGAAAATACATTATAATATAACGTAATATGCAGTGTATCATTGAAAATACCTTATAATATAACGTAATATGCAGTGTATCATTGAAAATACCTTATAATATAACGTAATATGCAGTGTATCATTGAAAATACCTTATAATATAACGTAATATGCAGTGTATCATTGAAAATACCTTCCCATATAACGTAATATGCAGTGTATCATTGAAAATACCTTATGATATAACGTAATTTGTAGTGTATCATTGAAAATACCTTATAATATATAGTAGTTTATCATTGAAAATACCATATAATATAACGTAATATGCAGTTTATCATTGAAAATACCTTAGAATATTTGGTAATTCTAGTCTATCAATGAAAATACCTTATAATATAACGTAATATGCAGTGTATCATTGAAAATACCTTATAATATATCGTAATTTGTAGTGTATCAATGAAAATACCTTCTCATATAACGTAATATGCAGTGTATCATTGAAAATACCTTATAATATATCGTTATTTGTAGTGTATCTTTGAAAATACCTTATAATATAACCAAATATGCAGTGTATCATTGAAAATACCTTATAATATATCGTTATTTGTAGTGTATCTTTGAAAATACCTTATAATATAACGTAATATGCAGTGTATCATTGAAAATACCTTATGATATAACGTAATTTGTAGTGTATCATTGAAAATACCTTATAATATATAGTAGTTTATCATTGAAAATACCTTATAATATAACGTAATATGCTGTGTATCATTGAAAATACCTTATAATATAACGTAATATGCAGTGTATCATTGAAAATACCTTATAATATAACGTAATATGCAGTGTATCATTGAAAATACCTTATAATATAACGTAATATGCAGTGTATCATTGAAAATACCTTCTAATATAACGTAATATGCAGTGTATCATTGAAAATACCTTCCCATATAACGTAATATGCAGTGTATCATTGAAAATACCTCAGAATATATGGTAATTCTAGTCTATCAATGAAAATACCTTCTCATATAACGTAATATGCAGTGTATCATTGAAAATACCTTATAATATATCGTTATTTGTAGTGTATCTTTGAAAATACCTTATAATATAACGTAATATGCAGTGTATCATTGAAAATACCTTATAATATAACGTAATATGCAGTGTATCATTGAAAATACCTTATAATACGTAGTAGTTTATCATTGAAAATACCTTATAATATAACGTAATATGCAGTGTATCTTTGAAAATACCTGATAATACGTAGTAGTTTATCATTGAAAATACCTTATAATATAACGTAATATGCAGTGTATCTTTGAAAATACCGTATAATATAACGAAATATGCAGTGTATCATTGAAAATACCTTATAATATATCGTTATTTGTAGTGTATCTTTGAAAATACCTTATAATATAACGTAATATGCAGTGTATCATTGAAAATACCTTAGAATATATGGTAATTCTAGTCTATCAATGAAATTACCTTATAATATAACGCAATATGCAGTGTATCATTGAAAATACCTTATAATACGTAGTAGTTTATCATTGAAAATACCTTATAATATAACGTAATATGCAGTGTATCATTGAAAATACCTTATAATACGTAGTAGTTTATCATTGAAAATACCTTATAATATATAGTAGTTTATCAATGAAAATACCTTATAATATATAGTAGTTTATCATTGAAAATACCTTATAATATAACGTAATATGCAGTGTATCATTGAAAATACCTTAGAATATATGGTAATTCTAGTCTATCAATGAAAATACCTTATAATATAACGTAATATGCAGTGTATCATTGAAAATACCTTATAATATATCGTAATTTGTAGTGTATCAATGAAAATACCTTCTCATATAACGTAATATGCAGTGTATCATTGAAAATACCTTATAATATATCGTTATTTGTAGTGTATCTTTGAAAATACCTTATTATATAACCAAATATGCAGTGTATCATTGAAAATACCTTATAATATATCGTTATTTGTAGTGTATCTTTGAAAATACCTTATAATATAACGTAATATGCAGTGTATCTTTGAAAATACCTTATAATACGTAGTAGTTTATCATTGAAAATACCTTATAATATAACGTAATATGCAGTGTATCTTTGAAAATACCGTATAATATAACGAAATATGCAGTGTATCATTGAAAATACCTTATGATATAACGTAATTTGTAGTGTATCATTGAAAATACCTGATAATATATAGTAGTTTATCATTGAAAATACCTTATAATATAACGTAATATGCTGTGTATCATTGAAAATACCTTATAATATAACGTAATATGCAGTGTATCAATGAAAATACCTTATAATACGTAGTAGTTTATCATTGAAAATACCTTATAATATATAGTAGTTTATCATTGAAAATACCTTATAATATATAGTAGTTTATCATTGAAAATACCTTATAATATATAGTAGTTTATCATTGAAAATACCTTATAATATAACGTAATATGCAGTGTATCATTGAAAATACCTTCCCATATAACGTAATATGCAGTGTATCATTGAAAATACCTTATAATATAACGTAATTTGTAGTGTATCAATGAAAATACCTTCTCATATAACGTAATATGCAGTGTATCATTGAAAATACCTTAGAATATATGGTAATTCTAGTCTATCAATGAAATTACCTTATAATATAACGCAATATGCAGTGTATCATTGAAAATACCTTATAATACGTAGTAGTTTATCATTGAAAATACCTTATAATATAACGTAATATGCAGTGTATCTTTGAAAATACCTTATAATACGTAGTAGTTTATCATTGAAAATACCTTATAATATAACGTAATATGCAGTGTATCTTTGAAAATACCGTATAATATAACGAAATATGCAGTGTATCATTGAAAATACCTTATAATATATCGTTATTTGTAGTGTATCTTTGAAAATACCTTATAATATAACGTAATATGCAGTGTATCTTTGAAAATACCTTAGAATATATGGTAATTCTAGTCTATCAATGAAATTACCTTATAATATAACGCAATATGCAGTGTATCATTGAAAATACCTTATAATATATCGTAATTCTAGTCTATCAATGAAAATACCTTATAATATAACGTAATATGCAGTGTATCATTGAAAATACCTTATAATATATCGTAATTTGTAGTGTATCAATGAAAATACCTTCTCATATAACGTAATATGCAGTGTATCATTGAAAATACCTTATAATATATCGTTATTTGTAGTGTATCTTTGAAAATACCTTATAATATAACCAAATATGCAGTGTATCATTGAAAATACCTTATAATATATCGTTATTTGTAGTGTATCTTTGAAAATACCTTATAATATAACGTAATATGCAGTGTATCATTGAAAATACCTTAGAATATATGGTAATTCTAGTCTATCAATGAAAATACCTTATAATATAACGTAATATGCAGTGTATCATTGAAAATACCTTATAATATAACGTAATATGCAGTGTATCATTGAAAATACCTTATAATATAACGTAATATGCAGTGTATCATTGAAAATACCTTCTAATATAACGTAATATGCAGTGTATCATTGAAAATACCTTCCCATATAACGTAATATGCAGTGTATCATTGAAAATACCTTATAATATAACGTAATTTGTAGTGTATCAATGAAAATACCTTCTCATATAACGTAATATGCAGTGTATCATTGAAAATACCTTATAATATATCGTTATTTGTAGTGTATCTTTGAAAATACCTTATAATATAACGTAATATGCAGTGTATCATTGAAAATACCTTAGAATATATGGTAATTCTAGTCTATCAATGAAAATACCTTATAATATAACGTAGTATGCAGTGTATCATTGAAAATACCTTATAATACGTAGTAGTTTATCATTGAAAATACCTTATAATATAACGTAATATGCAGTGTATCTTTGAAAATACCGTATAATATAACGAAATATGCAGTGTATCATTGAAAATACCTTATAATATATCGTTATTTGTAGTGTATCTTTGAAAATACCTTATAATATAACGTAATATGCAGTGTATCATTGAAAATACCTTATGATATAACGTAATTTGTAGTGTATCATTGAAAATACCTTATAATATAACGTAACATGCAGTGTATCATTGAAAATACCTTATAATACGTAGTAGTTTATCATTGAAAATACCTTATAATATAACGTAATATGCAGTGTATCATTGAAAATACCTTATAATATAACGTAATATGCAGTGTATCATTGAAAATACCTTATAATATAACGTAATATGCAGTGTATCATTGAAAATACCTTATAATATAACGTAATATGCAGTGTATCATTGAAAATACCTTATAATATAACGTAACATGCAGTGTATCATTGAAAATACCTTATAATACGTAGTAGTTTATCATTGAAAATACCTTATAATATAACGTAATATGCAGTGTATCATTGAAAATACCTTATACTATAACGTATTATGCTGTGTATCATTGAAAATACCTTATAATATATAGCTTATAATATAACGTAATATGCAGTGTATCATTGAAAATACCTTATGATATAACGTAATTTGTAGTGTATCATTGAAAATACCTTATAATATATAGTAGTTTATCATTGAAAATACCTTATAATATAACGTAATATGAAGTGTATCATTGAAAATACCTTAGAATATATGGTAATTCTAGTCTATCAATGAAAATACCTTATAATATAACGTAATATGCAGTGTATCATTGAAAATACCTTATAATATATCGTAATTTGTAGTGTATCAATGAAAATACCTTCTCATATAACGTAATATGCAATGCATCATTGAAAATACCTTATAATATATCGTTATTTGTAGTGTATCTTTGAAAATACCTTATAATATAACCAAATATGCAGTGTATCATTGAAAATACCTTATAATATATCATTATTTGTAGTGTATCTTTGAAAATACCTTATAATATAACGTAATATGCAGTGTATCATTGAATATACCTTATGATATAACGTAATTTGTAGTGTATCATTGAAAATACCTTATAATATATAGTAGTTTATCATTGAAAATACCTTATAATATAACGTAATATGCAGTGTATCATTGAATATACCTTATGATATAACGTAATTTGTAGTGTATCATTGAAAATACCTTATAATATATAGTAGTTTATCATTGAAAATACCTTATAATATAACGTAATATGCTGTGTATCATTGAAAATACCTTATAATATAACGTGATATGCAGTGTATCATTGAAAATACCTTATAATATAACGTAATATGCAGTGTATCATTGAAAATACCTTATAATATAACGTAATATGCAGTGTATCATTGAAAATACCTTAGAATATATGGTAATTCTAGTCTATCAATGAAAATACCTTATAATATAACGTAATATGCACTGTATCATTGAAAATACCTTATAATATATCGTAATTTGTAGTGTATCATTGAAAATACCTTATAGTATAACGTAATATGCAGTGCATCATTGGAAATACGTTATAATATATCGTAATTTTTTAGTGTATCATTGAAAATACCTAATAATATAACGTAATATGCAGTGTATCATTGAAAATACCTTAGAATATATGGTAATTCTTGTCTATCAATGAAAATACCTTATAATATAAAGTAATATGCAGTGCATCATTGAAAATACCTTATAATATAACGTAATATGCAGTGTATCATTGAAAATACCTTATAATGTAACGTAGTATGCAGTGTATCATTGAAAATAACTTATAATATAACGTAATATGCAGTGTATCATTGAAAATACCTTATAATATAACGTAATATGCAGTGTATCATTGAAAATACCTTCTAATATAACGTAATATGCAGTGTATCATTGAAAATACCTTCCCATATAACGTAATATGCAGTGTATCATTGAAAATACCTTATAATATAACGTAATTTGTAGTGTATCAATGAAAATACCATATAATATAACCAAATATGCAGTGTATCATTGAAAATACCTTATAATATATCGTTATTTGTAGTGTATCTTTGAAAATACCTTATAATATAACGTAATATGCAGTGTATCATTGAAAATACCTTAGAATATATGGTAATTCTAGTCTATCAATGAAAATACCTTATAATATAACGTAGTATGCAGTGTATCATTGAAAATACCTTATAATACGTAGTAGTTTATCATTGAAAATACCTTATAATATAACGTAATATGCAGTGTATCTTTGAAAATACCGTATAATATAACGAAATATGCAGTGTATCATTGAAAATACCTTATAATATATCGTTATTTGTAGTGTATCTTTGAAAATACCTTATAATATAACGTAATATGCAGTGTATCATTGAAAATACCTTATGATATAACGTAATTTGTAGTGTATCATTGAAAATACCTTATAATATAACGTAACATGCAGTGTATCATTGAAAATACCTTATAATACGTAGTAGTTTATCATTGAAAATACCTTATAATATAACGTAATATGCAGTGTATCATTGAAAATACCTTATAATACGTAGTAGTTTATCATTGAAAATACCTTATAATATAACGTAATATGCAGTGTATCATTGAAAATACCTTATAATATAACGTAATATGCAGTGTATCATTGAAAATACCTTATAATATAACGTAATATGCAGTGTATCATTGAAAATACCTTATGATATAACGTAATTTGTAGTGTATCATTGAAAATACCTTATAATATATAGTAGTTTATCATTGAAAATACCTTATAATATAACGTAATATGAAGTGTATCATTGAAAATACCTTAGAATATATGGTAATTCTAGTCTATCAATGAAAATACCTTATAATATAACGTAATATGCAGTGTATCATTGAAAATACCTTATAATATATCGTAATTTGTAGTGTATCAATGAAAATACCTTCTCATATAACGTAATATGCAATGCATCATTGAAAATACCTTATAATATATCGTTATTTGTAGTGTATCTTTGAAAATACCTTATAATATAACCAAATATGCAGTGTATCATTGAAAATACCTTATAATATATCATTATTTGTAGTGTATCTTTGAAAATACCTTATAATATAACGTAATATGCAGTGTATCATTGAAAATACCTTATGATATAACGTAATTTGTAGTGTATCATTGAAAATACCTTATAATATATAGTAGTTTATCATTGAAAATACCTTATAATATAACGTAATATGCAGTGTATCATTGAATATACCTTATGATATAACGTAATTTGTAGTGTATCATTGAAAATACCTTATAATATATAGTAGTTTATCATTGAAAATACCTTATAATATAACGTAATATGCTGTGTATCATTGAAAATACCTTATAATATAACGTGATATGCAGTGTATCATTGAAAATACCTTATAATATAACGTAATATGCAGTGTATCATTGAAAATACCTTATAATATAACGTAATATGCAGTGTATCATTGAAAATACCTTAGAATATATGGTAATTCTAGTCTATCAATGAAAATACCTTATAATATAACGTAATATGCACTGTATCATTGAAAATACCTTATAATATATCGTAATTTGTAGTGTATCATTGAAAATACCTTATAGTATAACGTAATATGCAGTGCATCATTGGAAATACGTTATAATATATCGTAATTTTTTAGTGTATCATTGAAAATACCTAATAATATAACGTAATATGCAGTGTATCATTGAAAATACCTTAGAATATATGGTAATTCTTGTCTATCAATGAAAATACCTTATAATATAAAGTAATATGCAGTGCATCATTGAAAATACCTTAGATATAACGAAATATGCAGTGTATCATTGAAAATACCTTATAATATAACGTACTATGCAGTGTATCATTGAAAATAACTTATAATATAACGTAATATGCAGTGTATCATTGAAAATACCTTATATATAACGTAATATGCAGTGTATCATTGAAAATACCTTCTAATATAACGTAATATGCAGTGTATCATTGAAAATACCTTCCCATATAACGTAATATGCAGTGTATCATTGAAAATACCTTATAATATAACGTAATTTGTAGTGTATCAATGAAAATACCATATAATATAACCAAATATGCAGTGTATCATTGAAAATACCTTATAATATATCGTTATTTGTAGTGTATCTTTGAAAATACCTTATAATATAACGTAATATGCAGTGTATCATTGAAAATACCTTAGAATATATGGTAATTCTAGTCTATCAATGAAAATACCTTATAATATAACGTAGTATGCAGTGTATCATTGAAAATACCTTATAATACGTAGTAGTTTATCATTGAAAATACCTTATAATATAACGTAATATGCAGTGTATCTTTGAAAATACCGTATAATATAACGAAATATGCAGTGTATCATTGAAAATACCTTATAATATATCGTTATTTGTAGTGTATCTTTGAAAATACCTTATAATATAACGTAATATGCAGTGTATCATTGAAAATACCTTATGATATAACGTAATTTGTAGTGTATCATTGAAAATACCTTATAATATAACGTAACATGCAGTGTATCATTGAAAATACCTTATAATACGTAGTAGTTTATCATTGAAAATACCTTATAATATAACGTAATATGCAGTGTATCATTGAAAATACCTTATAATATAACGTAATATGCAGTGTATCATTGAAAATACCTTATAATATAACGTAATATGCAGTGTATCATTGAAAATACCTTATAATATAACGTAACATGCAGTGTATCATTGAAAATACCTTATAATACGTAGTAGTTTATCATTGAAAATACCTTATAATATAACGTAATATGCAGTGTATCATTGAAAATACCTTATAATATAACGTAATATGCAGTGTATCACTGAAAATACCTTATAATATAACGTAACATGCAGTGTATCATTGAAAATACCTTATAATACGTAGTAGTTTATCATTGAAAATACCTTATAATATAACGTAATATGCAGTGTATCATTGAAAATACCTTATAATATAACGTAATATGCAGTGTATCATTGAAAATACCTTATAATATAACGTAATATGCAGTGTATCATTGAAAATACCTTATAATATAACGTAATATGCAGTGTATCATTGAAAATACCTTCTAATATAACGTAATATGCAGTGTATCATTGAAAATACCTTCCCATATAACGTAATATGCAGTGTATCATTGAAAATACCTTATAATATAACGTAATTTGTAGTGTATCAATGAAAATACCATATAATATAACCAAATATGCAGTGTATCATTGAAAATACCTTATAATATATCGTTATTTGTAGTGTATCTTTGAAAATACCTTATAATATAACGTAATATGCAGTGTATCATTGAAAATACCTTATAATATATCGTTATTTGTAGTGTATCTTTGAAAATACCTTATAATATAACGTAATATGCAGTGTATCATTGAAAATACCTTAGAATATATGGTAATTCTAGTCTATCAATGAAAATACCTTATAATATAACGTAATATGCAGTGTATCATTGAAAATACCTTATAATATAACGTAATATGCAGTGTATCATTGAAAATACCTTATAATATAACGTAATATGCAGTGTATCATTGAAAATACCTTCTAATATAACGTAATATGCAGTGTATCATTGAAAATACCTTCCCATATAACGTAATATGCAGTGTATCATTGAAAATACCTTATAATATAACGTAATTTGTAGTGTATCAATGAAAATACCTTCTCATATAACGTAATATGCAGTGTATCATTGAAAATACCTTATAATATATCGTTATTTGTAGTGTATCTTTGAAAATACCTTATAATATAACGTAATATGCAGTGTATCATTGAAAATACCTTAGAATATATGGTAATTCTAGTCTATCAATGAAAATACCTTATAATATAACGTAGTATGCAGTGTATCATTGAAAATACCTTATAATACGTAGTAGTTTATCATTGAAAATACCTTATAATATAACGTAATATGCAGTGTATCTTTGAAAATACCGTATAATATAACGAAATATGCAGTGTATCATTGAAAATACCTTATAATATATCGTTATTTGTAGTGTATCTTTGAAAATACCTTATAAGATAACGTAATATGCAGTGTATCATTGAAAATACCTTATGATATAACGTAATTTGTAGTGTATCATTGAAAATACCTTATAATATAACGTAACATGCAGTGTATCATTGAAAATACCTTATAATACGTAGTAGTTTATCATTGAAAATACCTTATAATATAACGTAATATGCAGTGTATCATTGAAAATACCTTATAATATAACGTAATATGCAGTGTATCATTGAAAATACCTTATAATATAACGTAATATGCAGTGTGATATAACGTAATTTGTAGTGTATCATTGAAAATACCTTATAATATATAGTAGTTTATCATTGAAAATACCTTATAATATAACGTAATATGAAGTGTATCATTGAAAATACCTTAGAATATATGGTAATTCTAGTCTATCAATGAAAATACCTTATAATATAACGTAATATGCAGTGTATCATTGAAAATACCTTATAATATATCGTAATTTGTAGTGTATCAATGAAAATACCTTCTCATATAACGTAATATGCAATGCATCATTGAAAATACCTTATAATATATCGTTATTTGTAGTGTATCTTTGAAAATACCTTATAATATAACCAAATATGCAGTGTATCATTGAAAATACCTTATAATATATCATTATTTGTAGTGTATCTTTGAAAATACCTTATAATATAACGTAATATGCAGTGTATCATTGAAAATACCTTATGATATAACGTAATTTGTAGTGTATCATTGAAAATACCTTATAATATATAGTAGTTTATCATTGAAAATACCTTATAGTATAACGTAATATGCAGTGTATCATTGAATATACCTTATGATATAACGTAATTTGTAGTGTATCATTGAAAATACCTTATAATATATATTAGTTTATCATTGAAAATACCTTATAATATAACGTAATATGCTGTGTATCATTGAAAATACCTTATAATATAACGTGATATGCAGTGTATCATTGAAAATACCTTATAATATAACGTAATATGCAGTGTATCATTGAAAATACCTTATAATATAACGTAACATGCAGTGTATCATTGAAAATACCTTATAATACGTAGTAGTTTATCATTGAAAATACCTTATAATATAACGTAATATGCAGTGTATCATTGAAAATACCTTATAATATAACGTAATATGCAGTGTATCATTGAAAATACCTTATAATATAACGTAATATGCAGTGTATCATTGAAAATACCTTATAATATAACGTAACATGCAGTGTATCATTGAAAATACCTTATAATACGTAGTAGTTTATCATTGAAAATACCTTATAATATAACGTAATATGCAGTGTATCATTGAAAATACCTTATAATATAACGTAATATGCAGTGTATCATTGAAAATACCTTATAATATAACGTAACATGCAGTGTATCATTGAAAATACCTTATAATACGTAGTAGTTTATTATTGAAAATACCTTATAATATAACGTAATATGCAGTGTATCATTGAAAATACCTTATAATATAACGTAATATGCAGTGTATCATTGAAAATACCTTATAATATAACGTAATATGCAGTGTATCATTGAAAATACCTTATAATATAACGTAATATGCAGTGTATCATTGAAAATACCTTCCCATATAACGTAATATGCAGTGTATCATTGAAAATACCTTATGATATAACGTAATTTGTAGTGTATCATTGAAAATACCTTATAATATATAGTAGTTTATCATTGAAAATACCTTATAATATAACGTAATATGCTGTGTATCATTGAAAATACCTTATAATATAACGTACTATGCAGTGTATCATTGAAAATAACTTATAATATAACGTAATATGCAGTGTATCATTGAAAATACCTTATAATATAACGTAATATGCAGTGTATCATTGAAAATACCTTCTAATATAACGTAATATGCAGTGTATCATTGAAAATACCTTCCCATATAACGTAATATGCAGTGTATCATTGAAAATACCTTATAATATAACGTAATTTGTAGTGTATCAATGAAAATACCATATAATATAACCAAATATGCAGTGTATCATTGAAAATACCTTATAATATATCGTTATTTGTAGTGTATCTTTGAAAATACCTTATAATATAACGTAATATGCAGTGTATCATTGAAAATACCTTATAATATATCGTTATTTGTAGTGTATCTTTGAAAATACCTTATAATATAACGTAATATGCAGTGTATCATTGAAAATACCTTAGAATATATGGTAATTCTAGTCTATCAATGAAAATACCTTATAATATAACGTAATATGCAGTGTATCATTGAAAATACCTTATAATATAACGTAATATGCAGTGTATCATTGAAAATACCTTATAATATAACGTAATATGCAGTGTATCATTGAAAATACCTTCTAATATAACGTAATATGCAGTGTATCATTGAAAATACCTTCCCATATAACGTAATATGCAGTGTATCATTGAAAATACCTTATAATATAACGTAATTTGTAGTGTATCAATGAAAATACCTTCTCATATAACGTAATATGCAGTGTATCATTGAAAATACCTTATAATATATCGTTATTTGTAGTGTATCTTTGAAAATACCTTATAATATAACGTAATATGCAGTGTATCATTGAAAATACCTTAGAATATATGGTAATTCTAGTCTATCAATGAAAATACCTTATAATATAACGTAGTATGCAGTGTATCATTGAAAATACCTTATAATACGTAGTAGTTTATCATTGAAAATACCTTATAATATAACGTAATATGCAGTGTATCTTTGAAAATACCGTATAATATAACGAAATATGCAGTGTATCATTGAAAATACCTTATAATATATCGTTATTTGTAGTGTATCTTTGAAAATACCTTATAAGATAACGTAATATGCAGTGTATCATTGAAAATACCTTATGATATAACGTAATTTGTAGTGTATCATTGAAAATACCTTATAATATAACGTAACATGCAGTGTATCATTGAAAATACCTTATAATACGTAGTAGTTTATCATTGAAAATACCTTATAATATAACGTAATATGCAGTGTATCATTGAAAATACCTTATAATATAACGTAATATGCAGTGTATCATTGAAAATACCTTATAATATAACGTAATATGCAGTGTATCATTGAAAATACCTTATGATATAACGTAATTTGTAGTGTATCATTGAAAATACCTTATAATATATAGTAGTTTATCATTGAAAATACCTTATAATATAACGTAATATGAAGTGTATCATTGAAAATACCTTAGAATATATGGTAATTCTAGTCTATCAATGAAAATACCTTATAATATAACGTAATATGCAGTGTATCATTGAAAATACCTTATAATATATCGTAATTTGTAGTGTATCAATGAAAATACCTTCTCATATAACGTAATATGCAATGCATCATTGAAAATACCTTATAATATATCGTTATTTGTAGTGTATCTTTGAAAATACCTTATAATATAACCAAATATGCAGTGTATCATTGAAAATACCTTATAATATATCATTATTTGTAGTGTATCTTTGAAAATACCTTATAATATAACGTAATATGCAGTGTATCATTGAAAATACCTTATGATATAACGTAATTTGTAGTGTATCATTGAAAATACCTTATAATATATAGTAGTTTATCATTGAAAATACCTTATAATATAACGTAATATGCAGTGTATCATTGAATATACCTTATGATATAACGTAATTTGTAGTGTATCATTGAAAATACCTTATAATATATAGTAGTTTATCATTGAAAATACCTTATAATATAACGTAATATGCTGTGTATCATTGAAAATACCTTATAATATAACGTGATATGCAGTGTATCATTGAAAATACCTTATAATATAACGTAATATGCAGTGTATCATTGAAAATACCTTATAATATAACGTAATATGCAGTGTATCATTGAAAATACCTTAGAATATATGGTAATTCTAGTCTATCAATGAAAATACCTTATAATATAACGTAATATGCACTGTATCATTGAAAATACCTTATAATATATCGTAATTTGTAGTGTATCATTGAAAATACCTTATAGTATAACGTAATATGCAGTGCATCATTGGAAATACGTTATAATATATCGTAATTTTTTAGTGTATCATTGAAAATACCTAATAATATAACGTAATATGCAGTGTATCATTGAAAATACCTTAGAATATATGGTAATTCTTGTCTATCAATGAAAATACCTTATAATATAAAGTAATATGCAGTGCATCATTGAAAATACCTTATAATATAACGTAATATGCAGTGTATCATTGAAAATACCTTATAATATAACGTACTATGCAGTGTATCATTGAAAATAACTTATAATATAACGTAATATGCAGTGTATCATTGAAAATACCTTATAATATAACGTAATATGCAGTGTATCATTGAAAATACCTTCTAATATAACGTAATATGCAGTGTATCATTGAAAATACCTTCCCATATAACGTAATATGCAGTGTATCATTGAAAATACCTTATAATATAACGTAATTTGTAGTGTATCAATGAAAATACCATATAATATAACCAAATATGCAGTGTATCATTGAAAATACCTTATAATATATCGTTATTTGTAGTGTATCTTTGAAAATACCTTATAATATAACGTAATATGCAGTGTATCATTGAAAATACCTTAGAATATATGGTAATTCTAGTCTATCAATGAAAATACCTTATAATATAACGTAGTATGCAGTGTATCATTGAAAATACCTTATAATACGTAGTAGTTTATCATTGAAAATACCTTATAATATAACGTAATATGCAGTGTATCTTTGAAAATACCGTATAATATAACGAAATATGCAGTGTATCATTGAAAATACCTTATAATATATCGTTATTTGTAGTGTATCTTTGAAAATACCTTATAATATAACGTAATATGCAGTGTATCATTGAAAATACCTTATGATATAACGTAATTTGTAGTGTATCATTGAAAATACCTTATAATATAACGTAACATGCAGTGTATCATTGAAAATACCTTATAATACGTAGTAGTTTATCATTGAAAATACCTTATAATATAACGTAATATGCAGTGTATCATTGAAAATACCTTATAATATAACGTAATATGCAGTGTATCATTGAAAATACCTTATAATATAACGTAATATGCAGTGTATCATTGAAAATACCTTATAATATAACGTAACATGCAGTGTATCATTGAAAATACCTTATAATACGTAGTAGTTTATCATTGAAAATACCTTATAATATAACGTAATATGCAGTGTATCATTGAAAATACCTTATAATATAACGTAATATGCAGTGTATCATTGAAAATACATTATAATATAACGTAACATGCAGTGTATCATTGAAAATACCTTATAATACGTAGTAGTTTATCATTGAAAATACCTTATAATATAACGTAATATGCAGTGTATCATTGAAAATACCTTATAATATAACGTAATATGCAGTGTATCATTGAAAATACCTTATAATATAACGTAATATGCAGTGTATCATTGAAAATACCTTATAATATAACGTAATATGCAGTGTATCATTGAAAATACCTTCCCATATAACGTAATATGCAGTGTATCATTGAAAATACCTTATGATATAACGTAATTTGTAGTGTATCATTGAAAATACCTTATAATATATAGTAGTTTATCATTGAAAATACCTTATAATATAACGTAATATGCTGTGTATCATTGAAAATACCTTATAATATAACGTACTATGCAGTGTATCATTGAAAATACCTTATAATATAACGTAATATGCAGTGTATCATTGAAAATACCTTATAATATAACGTAATATGCAGTGTATCATTGAAAATACCTTCTAATATAACGTAATATGCAGTGTATCATTGAAAATACCTTCCCATATAACGTAATATGCAGTGTATCATTGAAAATACCTTATAATATAACGTAATTTGTAGTGTATCAATGAAAATACCATATAATATAACCAAATATGCAGTGTATCATTGAAAATACCTTATAATATATCGTTATTTGTAGTGTATCTTTGAAAATACCTTATAATATAACGTAATATGCAGTGTATCATTGAAAATACCTTATGATATAACGTAATTTGTAGTGTATCATTGAAAATACCTTATAATATATAGTAGTTTATCATTGAAAATACCTTATAATATAACGTAATATGCTGTGTATCATTGAAAATACCTTATAATATAACGTAATATGCAGTGTATCATTGAAAATAACTTATAATATAACGTAATATGCAGTGTATCATTGAAAATACCTTATAATATAACGTAATATGCAGTGTGTCATTGAAAATACCTTCTAATATAACGTAATATGCAGTGTACCATTGAAAATACATTCCCATATAACGTAATATGCAGTGTATCATTGAAAATACCTTATAATATAACGTAATTTGTAGTGTATCAATGAAAATACCTTCTCATATAACGTAATATGCAGTGTATCATTGAAAATACCTTATAATATATCGTTATTTGTAGTGTATCTTTGAAAATACCTTATAATATAACGTAATATGCAGTGTATCATTGAAAATACCTTCTAATATAACGTAATATGCAGTGTATCATTGAAAATACCTTCCCATATAACGTAATATGCAGTGTATCATTGAAAATACCTTATAATATAACGTAATTTGTAGTGTATCATTGAAAATACCATATAATATAACCAAATATGCAGTGTATCATTGAAAATACCTTATAATATATCGTTATTTGTAGTGTATCTTTGAAAATACCTTATAATATAACGTAATATGCAGTGTATCATTGAAAATACCTTATGATATAACGTAATTTGTAGTGTATCATTGAAAATACCTTATAATATATAGTAGTTTATCATTGAAAATACCTTATAATATAACGTAATATGCTGTGTATCATTGAAAATACCTTATAATATAACGTAATATGCAGTGTATCATTGAAAATAACTTATAATATAACGTAATATGCAGTGTATCATTGAAAATACCTTATAATATAACGTAATATGCAGTGTGTCATTGAAAATACCTTCTAATATAACGTAATATGCAGTGTACCATTGAAAATACATTCCCATATAACGTAATATGCAGTGTATCATTGAAAATACCTTCCCATATAACGTAATATGCAGTGTATCATTGAAAATACCTTATAATATAACGTAATTTGTAGTGTATCAATGAAAATACCATATAATATAACCAAATATGCAGTGTATCATTGAAAATACCTTATAATATAACGTAATATGCAGTGTATCTTTGAAAATACCTTATAATATAACGTAATATGCAGTGTATCATTGAAAATACCTTATGATATAACGTAATTTGTAGTGTATCATTGAAAATACCTTATAATATATAGTAGTTTATCATTGAAAATACCTTATAATATAACGTAATATTCTGTGTATCATTGAAAATACCTTATAATATAACGTAATATGCAGTGTATCATTGAAAATAACTTATAATATAACGTAATATGCAGTGTATCATTGAAAATACCTTATAATATAACGTAATATGCAGTGTGTCATTGAAAATACCTTCTAATATAACGTAATATGCAGTGTACCATTGAAAATACATTCCCATATAACGTAATATGCAGTGTATCATTGAAAATACCTTATAATATAACGTAATTTGTAGTGTATCAATGAAAATACCTTCTCATATAACGTAATATGCAGTGTATCATTGAAAATACCTTATAATATATCGTTATTTGTAGTGTATCTTTGAAAATACCTTATAATATAACGTAATATGCAGTGTATCATTGAAAATACCTTCTAATATAACGTAATATGCAGTGTATCATTGAAAATACCTTCCCATATAACGTAATATGCAGTGTATCATTGAAAATACCTTATAATATAACGTAATTTGTAGTGTATCAATGAAAATACCATATAATATAACCAAATATGCAGTGTATCATTGAAAATACCTTATAATATATCGTTATTTGTAGTGTATCTTTGAAAATACCTTATAATATAACGTAATATGCAGTGTATCATTGAAAATACCTTATGATATAACGTAATTTGTAGTGTATCATTGAAAATACCTTATAATATATAGTAGTTTATCATTGAAAATACCTTATAATATAACGTAATATGCTGTGTATCATTGAAAATACCTTATAATATAACGTAATATGCAGTGTATCATTGAAAATAACTTATAATATAACGTAATATGCAGTGTATCATTGAAAATACCTTATAATATAACGTAATATGCAGTGTGTCATTGAAAATACCTTCTAATATAACGTAATATGCAGTGTACCATTGAAAATACATTCCCATATAACGTAATATGCAGTGTATCATTGAAAATACCTTATAATATAACGTAATTTGTAGTGTATCAATGAAAATACCATATAATATAACCAAATATGCAGTGTATCATTGAAAATACCTTATAATATATCGTTATTTGTAGTGTATCTTTGAAAATACCTTATAATATAACGTAATATGCAGTGTATCATTGAAAATACCTTATGATATAACGTAATTTGTAGTGTATCATTGAAAATACCTTATAATATATAGTAGTTTATCATTGAAAATACCTTATAATATAACGTAATATGCTGTGTATCATTGAAAATACCTTATAATATAACGTAATATGCAGTGTATCATTGAAAATAACTTATAATATAACGTAATATGCAGTGTATCATTGAAAATACCTTATAATATAACGTAATATGCAGTGTATCATTGAAAATACCTTCTAATATAACGTAATATGCAGTGTACCATTGAAAATACATTCCCATATAACGTAATATGCAGTGTATCATTGAAAATACCTTATAATATAACGTAATTTGTAGTGTATCAATGAAAATACCTTCTCATATAACGTAATATGCAGTGTATCATTGAAAATACGTTATAATATATCGTTATTTGTAGTGTATCTTTGAAAATACCTTATAATATAACGTAATATGCAGTGTATCATTGAAAATACCTTCTAATATAACGTAATATGCAGTGTATCATTGAAAATACCTTCCCATATAACGTAATATGCAGTGTATCATTGAAAATACCTTATAATATAACGTAATTTGTAGTGTATCAATGAAAATACCATATAATATAACCAAATATGCAGTGTATCATTGAAAATACCTTATAATATATCGTTATTTGTAGTGTATCTTTGAAAATACCTTATAATATAACGTAATATGCAGTGTATCATTGAAAATACCTTATGATATAACGTAATTTGTAGTGTATCATTGAAAATACCTTATAATATATAGTAGTTTATCATTGAAAATACCTTATAATATAACGTAATATGCTGTGTATCATTGAAAATACCTTATAATATAACGTAATATGCAGTGTATCATTGAAAATAACTTATAATATAACGTAATATGCAGTGTATCATTGAAAATACCTTATAATATAACGTAATATGCAGTGTGTCATTGAAAATACCTTCTAATATAACGTAATATGCAGTGTACCATTGAAAATACATTCCCATATAACGTAATATGCAGTGTATCATTGAAAATACCTTATAATATAACGTAATTTGTAGTGTATCAATGAAAATACCTTCTCATATAACGTAATATGCAGTGTATCATTGAAAATACGTTATAATATATCGTTATTTGTAGTGTATCTTTGAAAATACCTTATAATATAACGTAATATGCAGTGTATCATTGAAAATACCTTAGAATATATGGTAATTCTAGTCTATCAATGAAAATACCTTATAATATAACGTAATATGCAGTGTATCATTGAAAATACCTTATAATACGTAGTAGTTTATCATTGAAAATACCTTATAATATAACGTAATATGCAGTGTATCATTGAAAATACCTTATGATATAACGTAATTTGTAGTGTATCATTGAAAATAACTTATAATATAACGTAACATGCAGTGTATCATTGAAAACACCTTATAATACGTAGTAGTTTATCATTGAAAATACCTTATAATATAACGTAATATGCAGTGTATCATTGAAAATACCTTAGAATATATGGTAATTCTAATCTATCAATGAAAATACCTTATAATATAACGTAATATGCAGTGTATCATTGAAAATACCTTATAATATATCGTAATTTGTAGTGTATCAATGAAAATAGCTTCTCATATAACGTAATATGCAGTGTATCATTGAAAATACGTTATAATATATCGTTATTTGTAGTGTATCTTTGAAAATACCTTATAATATAACGTAATATGCAGTGTATCATTGAAAATACCTTAGAATATATGGTAATTCTAGTCTATCAATGAAAATACCTTATAATATAACGTAGTATGCAGTGTATCATTGAAAATACCTTATAATACGTAGTAGTTTATCATTGAAAATACCTTATAATATAACGTAATATGCAGTGTATCTTTGAAAATACCGTATAATATAACGAAATATTCAGTGTATCATTGAAAATACCTTATAATATATCGTTATTTGTAGTGTATCTTTGAAAATACCTTATAATATAACGTAATATGCAGTGTATCATTGAAAATACCTTATGATATAACGTAATTTGTAGTGTATCATTGAAAATACCTTATAATATAACGTAACATGCAGTGTATCATTGAAAATACCTTATAATATAACGTAATATGCAGTGTATCATTGAAAATACCTTATAATATAACGTAATATGCAGTGTATCATTGAAAATACCTTATAATATAACGTAATATGCAGTGTATCATTGAAAATACCTTATAATATAACGTAATATGCAGTGTATCATTGAAAATACCTTATAATATAACGTAATATGCAGTGTATCATTGAAAATACCTTATAATATAACGTAATATGCAGTGTATCATTGAAAATACCTTCCCATATAACGTAATATGCAGTGTATCATTGAAAATACCTTATGATATAACGTAATTTGTAGTGTATCATTGAAAATACCTTATAATATATAGTAGTTTATCATTGAAAATACCATATAATATAACGTAATATGCAGTGTATCATTGAAAATACCTTAGAATATATGGTAATTCTAGTCTATCAATGAAAATACCTTATAATATAACGTAATATGCAGTGTATCATTGAAAATACCTTATAATATATCGTAATTTGTAGTGTATCAATGAAAATACCTTCTCATATAACGTAATATGCAGTGTATCATTGAAAATACCTTATAATATATCGTTATTTGTAGTGTATCTTTGAAAATACCTTATAATATAACGTAATATGCAGTGTATCATTGAAAATACCTTATGATATAACGTAATTTGTAGTGTATCATTGAAAATACCTTATAATATATAGTAGTTTATCATTGAAAATACCTTATAATATAACGTAATATGCTGTGTATCATTGAAAATACCTTATAATATAACGTAATATGCAGTGTATCATTGAAAATACCTTATAATATAACGTAATATGCAGTGTATCATTGAAAATACCTTATAATATAACGTAATATGCAGTGTATCATTGAAAATACCTTATAATATAACGTAATATGCAGTGTATCATTGAAAATACCTTATAATATAACGTAATATGCAGTGTATCATTGAAAATACCTTCCCATATAACGTAATATGCAGTGTATCATTGAAAATACCTTATGATATAACGTAATTTGTAGTGTATCATTGAAAATACCTTATAATATATAGTAGTTTATCATTGAAAATACCTTATAATATAACGTAATATGCAGTGTATCATTGAAAATACCTTAGAATATATGGTAATTCTAATCTATCAATGAAAATACCTTATAATATAACGTAATATGCAGTGTATCATTGAAAATACCTTATAATATATCGTAATTTGTAGTGTATCAATGAAAATACCTTCTCATATAACGTAATATGCAGTGTATCATTGAAAATACGTTATAATATATCGTTATTTGTAGTGTATCTTTGAAAATACCTTATAATATAACGTAATATGCAGTGTATCATTGAAAATACCTTAGAATATATGGTAATTCTAGTCTATCAATGAAAATACCTTATAATATAACGTAGTATGCAGTGTATCATTGAAAATACCTTATAATACGTAGTAGTTTATCATTGAAAATACCTTATAATATAACGTAATATGCAGTGTATCTTTGAAAATACCGTATAATATAACGAAATATTCAGTGTATCATTGAAAATACCTTATAATATATCGTTATTTGTAGTGTATCTTTGAAAATACCTTATAATATAACGTAATATGCAGTGTATCATTGAAAATACCTTATGATATAACGTAATTTGTAGTGTATCATTGAAAATACCTTATAATATAACGTAACATGCAGTGTATCATTGAAAATACCTTATAATATAACGTAATATGCAGTGTATCATTGAAAATACCTTATAATATAACGTAATATGCAGTGTATCATTGAAAATACATTATAATATAACGTAATATGCAGTGTATCATTGAAAATACCTTATAATATAACGTAATATGCAGTGTATCATTGAAAATACCTTATAATATAACGTAATATGCAGTGTATCATTGAAAATACCTTATAATATAACGTAATATGCAGTGTATCATTGAAAATACCTTCCCATATAACGTAATATGCAGTGTATCATTGAAAATACCTTATGATATAACGTAATTTGTAGTGTATCATTGAAAATACCTTATAATATATAGTAGTTTATCATTGAAAATACCATATAATATAACGTAATATGCAGTGTATCATTGAAAATACCTTAGAATATATGGTAATTCTAGTCTATCAATGAAAATACCTTATAATATAACGTAATATGCAGTGTATCATTGAAAATACCTTATAATATATCGTAATTTGTAGTGTATCAATGAAAATACCTTCTCATATAACGTAATATGCAGTGTATCATTGAAAATACCTTATAATATATCGTTATTTGTAGTGTATCTTTGAAAATACCTTATAATATAACCAAATATGCAGTGTATCATTGAAAATACCTTATAATATATCGTTATTTGTAGTGTATCTTTGAAAATACCTTATAATATAACGTAATATGCAGTGTATCATTGAAAATACCTTATGATATAACGTAATTTGTAGTGTATCATTGAAAATACCTTATAATATATAGTAGTTTATCATTGAAAATACCTTATAATATAACGTAATATGCTGTGTATCATTGAAAATACCTTATAATATAACGTAATATGCAGTGTATCATTGAAAATACCTTATAATATAACGTAATATGCAGTGTATCATTGAAAATACCTTATAATATAACGTAATATGCAGTGTATCATTGAAAATACCTTCTAATATAACGTAATATGCAGTGTATCATTGAAAATACCTTCCCATATAACGTAATATGCAGTGTATCATTGAAAATACCTGATAATACGTAGTAGTTTATCATTGAAAATACCTTATAATATAACGTAATATGCAGTGTATCTTTGAAAATACCGTATAATATAACGAAATATGCAGTGTATCATTGAAAATACCTTATAATATATCGTTATTTGTAGTGTATCTTTGAAAATACCTTATAATATAACGTAATATGCAGTGTATCTTTGAAAATACCGTATAATATAACGAAATATGCAGTGTATCATTGAAAATACCTTATAATATATCGTTATTTGTAGTGTATCTTTGAAAATACCTTATAATATAACGTAATATGCAGTGTATCATTGAAAATACCTTAGAATATATGGTAATTCTAGTCTATCAATGAAATTACCTTATAATATAACGCAATATGCAGTGTATCATTGAAAATACCTTATAATACGTAGTAGTTTATCATTGAAAATACCTTATAATATAACGTAATATGCAGTGTATCATTGAAAATACCTTATAATACGTAGTAGTTTATCATTGAAAATACCTTATAATATATAGTAGTTTATCAATGAAAATACCTTATAATATATAGTAGTTTATCATTGAAAATACCTTATAATATAACGTAATATGCAGTGTATCATTGAAAATACCTTATAATATAACGTAATATGCAGTGTATCATTGAAAATACCTTAGAATATATGGTAATTCTAGTCTATCAATGAAAATACCTTATAATGTAACGTAATATGCAGTGTATCATTGAAAATACCTTATAATATATCGTAATTTGTAGTGTATCAATGAAAATACCTTCTCATATAACGTAATATGCAGTGTATCATTGAAAATACCTTATAATATATCGTTATTTGTAGTGTATCTTTGAAAATACCTTATTATATAACCAAATATGCAGTGTATCATTGAAAATACCTTATAATATATCGTTATTTGTAGTGTATCTTTGAAAATACCTTATAATATAACGTAATATGCAGTGTATCTTTGAAAATACCTTATAATACGTAGTAGTTTATCATTGAAAATACCTTATAATATAACGTAATATGCAGTGTATCTTTGAAAATACCGTATAATATAACGAAATATGCAGTGTATCATTGAAAATACCTTAGAATATATGGTAATTCTAGTCTATCAATGAAAATACCTTATAATATAACGTAATATGCAGTGTATCATTGAAAATACCTTATAATATATCGTAATTTGTAGTCTATCAATGAAATTACCTTATAATATAACGCAATATGCAGTGTATCATTGAAAATACCTTATAATACGTAGTAGTTTATCATTGAAAATACCTTATAATATAACGTAATATGCAGTGTATCATTGAAAATACCTTCTCATATAACGTAATATGCAGTGTATCATTGAAAATACCTTATAATATATCGTTATTTGTAGTGTATCTTTGAAAATACCTTATAATATAACCAAATATGCAGTGTATCATTGAAAATACCTTATAATATATCGTTATTTGTAGTGTATCTTTGAAAATACCTTATAATATAACCAAATATGCAGTGTATCATTGAAAATACCTTATAATATATCGTTATTTGTAGTGTATCTTTGAAAATACCTTATAATATAACGTAATATGCAGTGTATCATTGAAAATACCTTATGATATAACGTAATTTGTAGTGTATCATTGAAAATACCTGATAATATATAGTAGTTTATCATTGAAAATACCTTATAATATAACGTAATATGCAGTGTATCATTGAAAATACCTTAGAATATATGGTAATTCTAGTCTATCAATGAAAATACCTTATAATATAACGTAATATGCAGTGTATCATTGAAAATACCTTATAATATAACGTAATATGCAGTGTATCATTGAAAATACCTTATAATATAACGTAATATGCAGTGTATCATTGAAAATACCTTATAATATAACGTAATATGCAGTGTATCATTGAAAATACCTTCTAATATAACGTAATATGCAGTGTATCATTGAAAATACCTTCCCATATAACGTAATATGCAGTGTATCATTGAAAATACCTTATAATATAACGTAATTTGTAGTGTATCAATGAAAATACCTTCTCATATAACGTAATATGCAGTGTATCATTGAAAATACCTTATAATATATCGTTATTTGTAGTGTATCTTTGAAAATACCTTATAATATAACGTAATATGCAGTGTATCATTGAAAATACCTTCCCATATAACGTAATATGCAGTGTATCATTGAAAATACCTTATGATATAACGTAATTTGTAGTGTATCATTGAAAATACCTTATAATATATAGTAGTTTATCATTGAAAATACCTTATAATATAACGTAATATGCAGTGTATCATTGAAAATACCTTAGAATATATGGTAATTCTAGTCTATCAATGAAAATACCTTATAATATAACGTAATATGCAGTGTATCATTGAAAATACCTTATAATATATCGTAATTTGTAGTGTATCAATGAAAATACCTTCTCATATAACGTAATATGCAGTGTATCATTGAAAATACCTTATAATATATCGTTATTTGTAGTGTATCTTTGAAAATACCATATAATATAACCAAATATGCAGTGTATCATTGAAAATACCTTATAATATATCGTTATTTGTAGTGTATCTTTGAAAATACCTTATAATATAACGTAATATGCAGTGTATCATTGAAAATACCTTATGATATAACGTAATTTGTAGTGTATCATTGAAAATACCTTATAATATATAGTAGTTTATCATTGAAAATACCTTATAATATAACGTAATATGCTGTGTATCATTGAAAATACCTTACAATATAACGTAATATGCAGTGTATCATTGAAAATAACTTATAATATAACGTAATATGCAGTGTATCATTGAAAATACCTTATAATATAACGTAATATGCAGTGTATCATTGAAAATACCTTCTAATATAACGTAATATGCAGTGTATCATTGAAAATACCTTCCCATATAACGTAATATGCAGTGTATCATTGAAAATACCTTATAATATAACGTAATTTGTAGTGTATCAATGAAAATACCTTCTCATATAACGTAATATGCAGTGTATCATTGAAAATACCTTATAATATATCGTTATTTGTAGTGTATCATTGAAAATACCTTATAATATAACGTAATATGCAGTGTATCATTGAAAATACCTTAGAATATATGGTAATTCTAGTCTATCAATGAAAATACCTTAGAATATATGGTAATTCTAGTCTATCAATGAAAATACCTTATAATATAACGTAATATGCAGTGTATCATTGAAAATACCTTATAATACGTAGTAGTTTATCATTGAAAATACCTTATAATATAACGTAATATGCAGTGTATCTTTGAAAATACCGTATAATATAACGAAATATTCAGTGTATCATTGAAAATACCTTATAATATATCGTTATTTGTAGTGTATCTTTGAAAATACCTTATAATATAACGTAATATGCAGTGTATCATTGAAAATACCTTATGATATAACGTAATTTGTAGTGTATCATTGAAAATACCTTATAATATAACGTAACATGCAGTGTATCATTGAAAATACCTTATAATACGTAGTAGTTTATCATTGAAAATACCTTATAATATAACGTAATATGCAGTGTATCATTGAAAATACCTTTTAATATAACGTAATATGCAGTGTATCATTGAAAATACCTTATAATATAACGTAATATGCAGTGTATCATTGAAAATACCTTATAATATAACGTAATATGCAGTGTATCATTGAAAATACCTTCCCATATAACGTAATATGCAGTGTATCATTGAAAATACCTTATGATATAACGTAATTTGTAGTGTATCAATGAAAATACCTTCTCATATAACGTAATATGCAGTGTATCATTGAAAATACCTTATAATATATCGTAATTTGTAGTGTATCAATGAAAATACCTTCTCATATAACGTAATATGCAGTGTATCATTGAAAATACCTTATAATATATCGTTATTTGTAGTGTATCTTTGAAAATACCTTATAATATAACGTAATATGCAGTGTATCATTGAAAATACCTTCCCATATAACGTAATATGCAGTGTATCATTGAAAATACCTTATGATATAACGTAATTTGTAGTGTATCATTGAAAATACCTTATAATATATAGTAGTTTATCATTGAAAATACCTTATAATATAACGTAATATGCAGTGTATCATTGAAAATACCTTAGAATATATGGTAATTCTAGTCTATCAATGAAAATACCTTATAATATAACGTAATATGCAGTGTATCATTGAAAATACCTTATAATATATCGTAATTTGTAGTGTATCAATGAAAATACCTTCTCATATAACGTAATATGCAGTGTATCATTGAAAATACCTTATAATATATCGTTATTTGTAGTGTATCTTTGAAAATACCATATAATATAACCAAATATGCAGTGTATCATTGAAAATACCTTATAATATATCGTTATTTGTAGTGTATCTTTGAAAATACCTTATAATATAACGTAATATGCAGTGTATCATTGAAAATACCTTATGATATAACGTAATTTGTAGTGTATCATTGAAAATACCTTATAATATATAGTAGTTTATCATTGAAAATACCTTATAATATAACGTAATATGCTGTGTATCATTGAAAATACCTTATAATATAACGTAATATGCAGTGTATCATTGAAAATAACTTATAATATAACGTAATATGCAGTGTATCATTGAAAATACCTTATAATATAACGTAATATGCAGTGTATCATTGAAAATACCTTCTAATATAACGTAATATGCAGTGTATCATTGAAAATACCTTCCCATATAACGTAATATGCAGTGTATCATTGAAAATACCTTATAATATAACGTAATTTGTAGTGTATCAATGAAAATACCTTCTCATATAACGTAATATGCAGTGTATCATTGAAAATACCTTATAATATATCGTTATTTGTAGTGTATCTTTGAAAATACCTTATAATATAACGTAATATGCAGTGTATCATTGAAAATACCTTAGAATATATGGTAATTCTAGTCTATCAATGAAAATACCTTAGAATATATGGTAATTCTAGTCTATCAATGAAAATACCTTATAATATAACGTAATATGCAGTGTATCATTGAAAATACCTTATAATACGTAGTAGTTTATCATTGAAAATACCTTATAATATAACGTAATATGCAGTGTATCTTTGAAAATACCGTATAATATAACGAAATATGCAGTGCATCATTGAAAATACCTTATAATATATCGTTATTTGTAGTGTATCTTTGAAAATACCTTATAATATAACGTAATATGCAGTGTATCATTGAAAATACCTTATGATATAACGTAATTTGTAGTGTATCATTGAAAATACCTTATAATATAACGTAACATGCAGTGTATCATTGAAAATACCTTATAATACGTAGTAGTTTATCATTGAAAATACCTTATAATATAACGTAATATGCAGTGTATCATTGAAAATACCTTTTAATATAACGTAATATGCAGTGTATCATTGAAAATACCTTATAATATAACGTAATATGCAGTGTATCATTGAAAATACCTTATAATATAACGTAATATGCAGTGTATCATTGAAAATACCTTCCCATATAACGTAATATGCAGTGTATCAATGAAAATACCTTCTCATATAACGTAATATGCAGTGTATCATTGAAAATACCTTATAATATATCGTTATTTGTAGTGTATCTTTGAAAATACCTTATAATATAACGTAATATGCAGTGTATCATTGAAAATACCTTATAATATAACGTAATATGCAGTGTATCATTGAAAATACCTTATAATATAACGTAATATGCAGTGTATCATTGAAAATACCTTATAATATAACGTAATATGCAGTGTATCATTGAAAATACCTTATAATATAACGTAATATGCAGTGTATCATTCAAAATACCTTCCCATATAACGTAATATGCAGTGTATCATTGAAAATACCTTATGATATAACGTAATTTGTAGTGTATCATTGAAAATACCTTATAATATATAGTAGTTTATCATTGAAAATACCTTATAATATAACGTAATATGCAGTGTATCATTGAAAATACCTTAGAATATATGGTAATTCTAGTCTATCAATGAAAATACCTTATAATATATCGTAATTTGTAGTGTATCAATGAAAATACCTTCTCATATAACGTAATATGCAGTGTATCATTGAAAATACCTTATAATATATCGTTATTTGTAGTGTATCTTTGAAAATACCTTATAATATAACCAAATATGCAGTGTATCATTGAAAATACCTTATAATATATCGTTATTTGTAGTGTATCTTTGAAAATACCTTATAATATAACGTAATATGCAGTGTATCATTGAAAATACCTTATGATATAACGTAATTTGTAGTGTATCATTGAAAATACCTTATAATATATAGTAGTTTATCATTGAAAATACCTTATAATATAACGTAATATGCTGTGTATCATTGAAAATACCTTATAATATAACGTAATATGCAGTGTATCAATGAAAATACCTTCTCATATAACGTAATATGCAGTGTATCATTGAAAATACCTTATAATATATCGTTATTTGTAGTGTATCTTTGAAAATACCTTATAATATAACGTAATATGCAGTGTATCATTGAAAATACCTTAGAATATATGGTAATTCTAGTCTATCAATGAAAATACCTTCTCATATAACGTAATATGCAGTGTATCATTGAAAATACCTTATAATATAACGTAATATGCAGTGTATCAATGAAAATACCTTCTCATATAACGTAATATGCAGTGTATCATTGAAAATACCTTATAATATATCGTTATTTGTAGTGTATCTTTGAAAATACCTTATAATATATCGTAATATGCAGTGTATCATTGAAAATACCTTATAATATAACGTAATATGCAGTGTATCATTGAAAATACCTTCTAATATAACGTAATATGCAGTGTATCATTGAAAATACCTTCCCATATAACGTAATATGCAGTGTATCATTGAAAATACCTTATAATATAACGTAATTTGTAGTGTATCAATGAAAATACCTTCTCATATAACGTAATATGCAGTGTATCATTGAAAATACCTTATAATATATCGTTAATTGTAGTGTATCTTTGAAAATATCTTATAATGTAACGTAATATGCAGTGTATCATTGAAAATACCTTAGAATATATGGTAATTCTAGTCTATCAATGAAAATACCTTATAATATAACGTAATATGCAGTGTATCATTGAAAATACCTTATAATATAACGTAATATACGGTGTATCATTGAAAATACCTTATAACATATCGTAATATGCTGTGTACCATTGAAAATACCTTATAATGTAACGTAATATGCAGTGTATCACTGAAAATACCTTATAATATATCGTAATATGCAGTGTATCATTGAAAATACCCTATAATATAACGTAATATGCAGTGTATCATTGAAAATACCTTATAATATATCGTTATTTGTAGTGTATCTTTGAAAATACCTTATAATATAACGTAATATGCAGTGTATCATTGAAAATACCTTATGATATAACGTAATTTGTAGTGTATCATTGAAAATACCTTATAATATAACGTAACATGCAGTGTATCATTGAAAATACCTTATAATACGTAGTAGTTTATCATTGAAAATACCTTATAATATAACGTAATATGCAGTGTATCATTGAAAATACCTTATAATATAACGTAATATGCAGTGTATCATTGAAAATACCTTATAATATAACGTAATGTGCAGTGTATCATTGAAAATACCTTATAATATAACGTAATATGCAGTGTATCAATGAAAATACCTTCTCATATAACGTAATATGCAGTGTATCATTGAAAATACCTTATAATATATCGTTATTTGTAGTGTATCTTTGAAAATACCTTATAATATAACGTAATATGCAGTGTATCATTGAAAATACCTTATAATATAACGTAATATGCAGTGTATCATTCAAAATACCTTCCCATATAACGTAATATGCAGTGTATCATTGAAAATACCTTATGATATAACGTAATTTGTAGTGTACCATTGAAAATACCTTATAATATATAGTAGTTTATCATTGAAAATACCTTATAATATAACGTAATATGCAGTGTATCATTGAAAATACCTTAGAATATATGGTAATTCTAGTCTATCAATGAAAATACCTTATAATATATCGTAATTTGTAGTGTATCAATGAAAATACCTTCTCATATAACGTAATATGCAGTGTATCATTGAAAATACCTTATAATATATCGTTATTTGTAGTGTATCTTTGAAAATACCTTATAATATAACCAAATATGCAGTGTATCATTGAAAATACCTTATAATATATCGTTATTTGTAGTGTATCTTTGAAAATACCTTATAATATAACGTAATATGCAGTGTATCATTGAAAATACCTTATGATATAACGTAATTTGTAGTGTATC